>JAHIAM010006113.1:0-57072 GCA_021605205.1 Aegilops longissima | reverse complement strand
GATACATGTTTTACAATCGCCACTTCACACAATACATGAGTAAAGCATTACATCATACAGATACAATCAAGGTCCGACTACGAACCAAAATAAAAGAAGACTACCCCAAATGCTACATCAGATCCCCGATCGTCCCAACTGGCTCCACTATCGATCAACTCAAATGAAACAACACAAAGAGCAAGATCTTCATCGGCTCCTCCTTGAGCTCGGATGCGCCACCGCACGGTTTCATCGACACCTGCAAACTGGTTTTGAAGTATCTGTGAGTCACGGGACTCAGCAATCTCACACTCGCGAGATCAAGACTATTTAAGCTTAAAGGTAGGACAGAGTAGTGAGGTGGAGCTGCAGAGTTTACTAGCATATAGGTGGCTACATTCGCAAAAGAGAGCGAGAAGAGAAGGCAAAAGCACGGTCGAACAACTATGATCAAGAAGTGATCCCGAAACTACTTACGCCAAACATAACTCCAACATCAGCAGTTCACTTCCGGACCACGAGAAGAAACCATCACGGTTACACACGCCGTTGGTGTATTTTAATTAAGATCAACTTCGGGTTTTCTACAACCGGACGTTAACAAATTCCCATCCGCCTCATAACCACGGGCACGGCTCGAAAGATAATACCTCGCAGGGTGTCCCAACTTAGCCCATGATAAGCTCTCACGGTCAACGAGGATATTCCTTCACCGAGAAGACCCGATCGCTCTCGAATCCCGGACTACAAGACATTTCGACAAAGAATAAAACAAGACCAGCAAAGCCGCCGGATGTGCCGACAAATCTTGATAGGAGCTGCACATATCTCGGTCTCAGGCACACCGGATGAGCAAGACGTCGGGTTGGCATAGACCCGATTGCCTGGGGCGGACATCGCCTGGTTTGGGCCAAGACTCAAGAAGCACCGTCCGGGGTTAAATAAAGATGACCCTTGAGTCTCAGAACCCAAGGGAAAAAGGCTTAGGTGGCAAATGGTAAAACCAATGTTGGGCCTTTGCTGGAGGAGTCTTATTCAAAGAGAACTGTCAAGGGGTCCCATAAATCACCCAACCGTAAGGAACGCAAAATCCGGGAACATAACACCGGTATGACGGAAACTAGGGCGGCAAGAGTGGAACAAAACACCGTGCATAAGGCCGAGCCTTCCACCCTTTACCAAGTATATAGATGCATTAATTAAATAAGATATATTATGATATCCCAACAAGTAAACATGTTCCAACAAGGAACAACATCTCCATGTTCCAACAAGGAACAAACTTCATCTTCACCGCAACTAACAACGCTTATAAGAGGGGCTGAGCAAAGCGGTAACATAGCCAAACAACGGTTTGCTAGGAAAGGATGGTTAGGGCTTGACATGGCAATGCGGGTGGCATGATATAGCAAGTGGTAGGCATCGAGCATAGGCATAGCAAAAGAGCGAGCAACTAGCAAGCAAAGATAGAAGTGATTTCGAGGGTATGGTCATCTTGCCTCAAATCCCGCAAGGAAGAAGAACGAGTCCATGAAGAAGACAAAAGGATGAAGTCGAACGAATCCTCACAACTCCGAACGTAAACCGCTAACGAGAGAAGCAACCCGAAAGAAGCAAACAACATAGTAAACAACCATCACATAAACATGGCATGAAGCACAAGCAAGTATGATGCATGTCCGGTTTAATGAGGCTTGGCATGACAATATGCACAAACAACACTACAAGTTAGTGGAGCTCAATATGCAACGGGTTGCATATTGACAAAACACCATATCAATTATTTAGTTTGATCTGCTTAGGCTACCAAACAATATTAAATGTTGTTAAACATGGCAAGAGGTGAAGCATGATGAAACTACCTATCTAGGCAAGTTTAAATGAGGCCGAAACAACAACAACAATTCCGTAAAAATCCTCATATGCATATTTTGAATTTGCTACTGTTCTGCCCTAAACACAATTTTAGAGTTGTTAAACATGCAAATAAAGTACACCATGTTAAACTAGGCATTTTTCTACCCCAATTACATATATAATTTATTTAAAATGGAGCTACGGTTATTTAGATATGAAATAAATCATTTTAGCATGGCATTTAAGCAAATTAATGCAAACAACAATTTTAAACATTTAAATGTTGTTATCATGATGCGATGACATGGCAAGTTTTATGCAATTTTATGAAAACGTTAACATGAGCATGATGAAGCATTGTGTCACGGGTGGAAGAAAGGTGCCACGGCAACAATCCAAAATGGTGCCACGGCAACATTTCGTTCCGATAACTCGATTGAGATGTTGCAAAGAAAGCGATGGATGTGCGGAACATGCTAGAAATGGGGTGCTCCCGACACCGGGTTCCAAGGGACGATGGCATGGCAACGAGGAGGAACAAGCGAAGCGAAATTTCGACACGGGCAAACATATCGTAACTCATACATGCAGGGGCATCTCATCGCGGTCGCCTCGGTTATACCTTCGGAGCGAACGGACGGTTCGCGTCAGAGGGAAGTAGTCGCTCACGGGCCGATGGTAGAGGTACATATCGAGTGGTAGTAGTTGTTCACATGGCGACGGTAGTTGTACACGCTCGCTGGGAGGAACTTGATGAATCCAACGCCTTCGGACGACGGTGTGGTACACGGGTCGGTAGTGGTACACGCCGCTTCGGGAGGTACTTGACGGGTCCGAACCCTTCGGGTTGTCGTGGTACTTGCGGTCTCGCGATGGTAGTCGACATCTTGTAGTGGAACTCCGCGTAGTGGCACATTGTTGGGGTATTTGCTTCCGAGACGACGGAAGGTACTTGACGCCCACCCAGAAGTTGAACTTGGCGCCTTGAGGAACCGTAGGGTACTTGATGGTCTCGAACCCAAAGTGGTACAAGGAGAGATGTGCGTCGGGTCATCTTCGACCTGGGCTCACAAAATATGCTCGATCCAGAAAGAGAAAGAGAGGGTTTGGGAAAGAAGTTGATGGGATTATTTTCCTGACTCACAAAAATATGCTCGATCCAGGAAAAATAGAAAAAGAGGCACGAATGAAGATTTAAATTCAAACTCATTTGATTTAAATTCAAATGATTTGAATAGGAAGTGAGGTTTGGAAGGTCCAAAATGTTCGATTTTTGTGGAGTCTGAATATGATGAAATAATATTGGCAAGGTCTTGAGGTCAACTCGGAGCAGAAAAGGCATGGATATTTTGCAAGTGGGTTATAGTGATTCCAAAACAATGGAATATTTTTAATATAGCTCCTAATATTGGGAGAATATGTTATAAAGAGAAGTCACCTTCCTCGATTTAAATGGACCAAGATCCATGCAATTTATTTAGTTGAGTTTTAAAATTAATGATATGATGGCATGATGACATGATGCAATGCAAGAGATGACAAGATGAATGCACAAACAAAACAAATCACACGACAAAACCCAAACCCCGAAGGCAAACGCTCGTCTTGGGGCCACAGGGTGAGGTTGCACCAGGACTAAGCATATATGGTGGCTAACATAGCAAATGAGAGCGAGAAGAGAAACAAAGGAACGGTCACAACTAGTAATGATCAAGAAGTGATCCTGAACTCCTACTTACATCGACATAACCCGTAAACCGTGTTCTCCTCGATCAACCCAAAAGAGACACTCACTTAGCACAACGGTTGGTGTATTTTAGAAGAGTTTACTTCAAGTTTACTACAACCGGATATTAACAAATTCCCATCTGCCACATAACCGCGGCACGGCCTCGAAAAGTTTATACCCGCAGGGGTGTCCCAACTTAGCCCATGATAAGCTCGCGATCAACGGGATATTCCTTTCCCCGAAGACCCGATCAGTCTCGAATCCGCTACAAAACATTTCGACAAAGAATAAAACAAGACCAGAAAGCCACTCAATGTGCCGAAAAATCCGATAGGAGTCACACGATTCGCTCTGGCACACCGGATAAGTCAAGCTACGAGAAACCAACCCGAAGCTGCCCTGGTGGCCCCGCAGGCTGCTCGGTTCGACCAACAATGAAGGAGCACCGCCCGGGGGCTAAAAAAGATGACCCTTGGGCTCCGAAACCCAAGGGAAAAAGGGCTAGGTGAGGCAAATGGTAAAACCAATGTTGGGCCTTGCTGGAGGAGTCTTATTCAAAGCGAACCGTCAAGGGGTCCCATAAATCACCCAACCGCGTTAGGGACGCAAAACCGGGAACATAATACCGATATGACGGAAACTAGGGCGGCAAGAGGGAACAAAACACGGCATAAGGCCGAGCCTTCCACCCTTTACCAAGTATATAGATGCATTAATAATATAAGATATATTGGATATCCCAACAAGTAAACATGTTCCAACAAGGAACAACATCTCCATGTTCCAACAAGGAACAAACTTCATCTTCACCGCAACTAACAACGCTATAAGAGGGGCTGAGCAAAGAAACATAGCCAAACAGCGGTTTGATAGGAAAGGTGTCAAAGGTTAGAGGTGACATGGCAATTTGGGATGGCTTGATAAATGTAATAGGTAGCGCAGCATAGCGATAGAACGAAGCAACTAGCATAGCAATGATAGTAATGAGATCCAGGGTATCATCTTGCCTGAAATCCCGCAAGGGAAGAACGAGTCCATGAAGAAGACGGACGGATGAAGCCGAACCAAGCGTAGACGAACGAATCCTCACGATCGCAAAGAAACAGGAACTAACAAGAAGAAGCACACAACATAGTAAACACACCACACATAGACAAGACATGATGCACAATCAAGCATGATGCATGATAAAGCTACATGAAGCTACTCATGGCAAGAGATGATGCAAACAAGAGCAACACATCAAGGCAAGTTTAAATGAGGCCGAAACAACATATAACAACCGTAAGTCCTCATATGCAAATTTCGAAATTGGTCCAGATCTGAATAAATCTTATGTTCAAGATGTTAAAAGCAAGTTAAAATGCACCAAGATGATCTACACGAAATTCTAGTCAAGTTCATATAAAGTTCATTAAATTCGAGCTACGCCTAAAAGATATAAGCAAAACAAGTTAAAATGCATTGATGCAAAATGCATACAAACATCAAGCAAACACCTCAAAACAAGGATACATGATAATATGAAACTACATGCAAAATCAAGCAAGTTTCATATAGAGCACACTCAAACGGGGCCCCCCGGGCCCAAAAGGGGCCCCCCCGGGGCCCCCCAACGGGGGGCCCCGGGGGGGGGGGGCCCTTTTTGGCCCCCTTTGGGGCCCTTTCCCGGGGAAGGGGGGGAAAAAAAAGGGGGGCCCCGGGGGGGGAAAAAAATTTTTGGGGAAAAGGGGGGGGGGGGGAAAAAAAAAGGGGGAAGGGCCCCCCAAAAAACCCCAAAAGAAAAATTTTTTCCCCTTTGGGCCCCCCTTCCCCAAATTTTAAATTTTTCGGAAAAAAAAAAGGGGAAGGGGCCCCTTTTAAAAAAGGGGGGGGGGGATAAAGGGAACCCCAAAAGGAAAGGGGGTTTTTTTGGGGGAAGGGGGGGCCCCAAACCCCCCCCTTTTCCCCCAAAAATTTTTCCCCCCCCGGGTTTTTTCCCCTTTTAAACCCGGGCCCAAAAGGGGGGGTTTCCCCCAAATTTTTTTAAAATTTTTTAAAAAACTTCCTTTTTAAAAATTTTTTAAAAAAAAAGGGGTTTTTTTTTCCCCCTTTTTTCCCCCCCCCCGGGGGGGGAAAAAGGGGGGAAAAAAAGGGGGGGGGGTTTTAAAAACCCTTCGGGAAAGCCCCAAAATTTTTAAAAACCCCAAAAAAAACCCCCCCCTTTAAGGTTTTTCAAATTTCCCCTTTTTTTTTCCCCTTTTAAAACCCGGGTTTTGGGAAATTTTGGGCCCGGGTTTCCCCAAAATTTTTCCCCCCTTTTTTTTGGCCTTTTTTAAAGGGAAAAAAAAAGGGGGGGGGGAAAAAATTTTAAAAACTTAAAGGGTTTTTGGGGAAATTTAAATTTTCAAATTTTTTTTTTTTCCCCCCCCGGGTTTTTTTTTAAAAAAAAAAATTGGGGTTTTAAGGCCCCCCTTTTTTAAACCGGAAAACTCCCCAAATTTTTGGGGGTTTAAACCACCCCCCGGGGGCCCCCTTTTGGGGTTTTTTGGGCCCTTTTAAAATTTTTTTTTAAAGGGGCCCCCCGGGGTTTAACCCCGGGGGGTTTGCCGGAAAGGGGAAAAAAAAACCCCTTTTTTTTTTGGGGAAACCCCCCTTTGGGCCCCAATTTCCCCCCGGGGAAAAGGGCCAAGGCCGGGTTCCCGGGGGGTTTTTTTTAAAAAAAAACCCCAAAAAAATTTTCCTTCCCGGGAATTTTTCCTTTTTAAAAACCCTCCCCCGGGGGGCCCCCAAAAAAAAGGGGCCCCCCCCTTTTTCCCCCAAAGGGGGCCCCCCGGGGGGGGGGGGGGGGTTTTTTTTTTAAACCCTTTTCCCAACCGGGGCCCCCCCCGGGCCCCCGGAAGGGCCCCTTTTCCGGGCCCCCCCCAAATTTTTCCCCAATGGGAAACCTTTGGGGGGCAAATTGGGGTTTTTGGAAAAATTTTTCCCTTTTAATTTCCCCCCCCGGGGTTTTCCCCAAAAACCTTGCCCAAAAGGGGGGGGGGGCCCCAATTAAAACCCCCCCCCCCCGGCCCCCCTTTCCCCCCTTTTTTTCCCCTTGGCCTTTTTTGGGGGGGCCCCAAAAACCGGCCCCCGGGGGTTTTTCCGGGGCCCCCCCCCCCCCAAAAAAAAAAGGGGGGGCCCCCCAAAAATTTAAATTTTTTTTAAAAAACCCCCCCCCCCAAATTTTCCCCCAAACCCCAAAAAGGGGGCCCCTTTTAAAAAACCCTTTTTTGGGGTTTGGGTTTTTTCCCCTTTTTCCCCTTTGGGGGCCCCCAAAAACCCAAAAAAAAAAAAAGGGGGAAAAAGGGAAAAACCCGGGAAAAAAGGGGGGAAAGGGGTTTTAAATTTCCCCCAAAAAAATTTCCCTTTCCTTAAATTTTTCCCCCATTCCAAAAGGTTCCCCCAAGGGGCCCCCTTTTTAAAGGCCAAATTTTTCCCCATTTTTTCCCTTTTACCCGGGAAACCCAAGCCCCCCCCCCCTTTTTTTTTTTTCCCAAAATTTTGGGGGGGAAAAAAAACCCCCCCCCAAAAAGGGCCAAAAAAACCCCCCCTTGGGGGGCCCCCCCCCTTTTTTTTGGCCCGGGCTTAAACCCGGCCCTTCCGGGGGGGGGCCCCCCCAAAACCGGCCAAAGGGTTCCCCCGGGGGGTTTTTTCCCCCGGGGGGTTTTTTTGGGGGGGGGGGGGGGCCCCCCCCCGGACCCCCCCCGGGGAAAAAAACCCCCCCTTGGGGAAAAACCCCCCCCGGGGATTTGAAATTTTTTTTGGGGGGCCCCCCCCAAAAAGGGAAAAACCCCTTTTTTTGGGTTTTTGGCCCGGGAAAAAACCCCCCCCCCCCTTTTTTTAATTTTTCCCTTGGGTTTTTTTTAAACTTCCCGGAAAAATGGGGGGGGCCCCCCCCCCCCCCCCCCCCCGGGGGGGGGGGGGTTTTTTTTGGGGGAAAAAAAAGGAAAACCCCAAACCCCCTTTGGGGGGGGGTTTTTTTTTGGGTTTGGGGGCCCCCCAAATTTTTTTTCCTTTTTCCCCAAAATTTTTGGGCTTTTTTTTTGGGGGGGCCCCCCCCTTTTTTTTAAAAAAACCCAAAAAACCCAAAAAAACCCCCCCCCCCCCTTAAACCCCCCCCTTTTTTTTTTTTTCCCCCCGGGGGGTTTCCCTTCCCCTTTTGGGGGGGGGGCCCCCCCCCCAAAAAGCCCCCCTTTTTTCCTTTTCCCCCCCTTTTTTTCCCCGGGGGTTTTCCCCAAAATTTTTTTTTTGCCCAAATTGGGCCCCGGGCCCCTTTTTTTTGGGGGGGTTTTGGAACCCAGGTTGGGGTTTTTCCGCCCCGGGGGGGGGAAAAACCCAAAAAAGGGGGGCCCCCCGGGCCCGGGGGGGGCCCCCCCCCCTTCCCCCCGGGTTTTTTCCCCCCCGGCCTTTTTTCCCCCCCCCGGGGGGGCCCCCCCCCCCGGGGGGGGGGAAAAAACCCCCGGGCCCCCGGGGGGCCCCCTTTTTCCTTTCCCCCCCCCCCTTTTTTCCTTTAAAAAAATTTTTTCCCCAAAAAGGGGTTAAAAGGGGGGAAAAAAAAAAAAAACCCCTTTTGGGGGGGGAAAAACCCAAATTTCCCGGATTTTGGGGTTTTTAAAACCCCAAAAATTTTTAAAGGGTTTTAAAAGGAAAAAACCCCCCTTGGCCCCACCAAATTTTTTTTTTGGGGGAAACCCCCCCCCGGGGGAAGGGGGTTTAAAAAGGGGGGGGCCCTTTTTGGGGGTTTTTTCCCCCCCCGAAATTTTTTTTTTTTTCCCCCCCGCCGCCCCCCAAAAAAGGGGCCCCCCCCCCCCCTTTTCCCCTTTGGGCCCCTTTTTTTTCCCCCCCGGGGGGGTTTTTTTGGCCCCTTTTCCCCGGGGGGGCCCCCCCCGGCCCTTTTTTTTCCCCCGGCCCCCCCTTTCCCCCCCGGGGGGGGGGGGGGGGGGGGGGGTTTTAAAGGGGGTGGGGGGTTTTCCCGGGGCCCCCGGCCTTTGGGGCGGGCCCCGGAAGGGCCCGGGGCCCCGGGGGGGGCCCCCCCGGGGGGTCCAAATGGGTTTTTTTTTCCCTTTTTCCCCCCTTTTTGGGGGTTTCCCCCCCCCCTTTTTGGGGGGCCCCCCCAAAAACCCGGAAAAGGGAAACCCCCCCGCCTTTCCCCTTTGCACCCCCCTTTTTGGGTTTTCCCAGCCTTGGGGAAAAAAACCCCGGGGTGGCCCGGGGGAACCCCCTTTTTTCCCGGTTCCCCGGGGGGCCCCTTTTTTGGGAAAAGGGCCCCCCCCCCAAAAAAACCCCGGGGCCGAAAATTCCCCCCCGGGGGGGGGGGGGGGGTTTTTTCCCCCCCGGGCCTTTTCCCCCCCCCGGGGGGTTTTTTCCCCCCCCCCAAATTTTTTTTCCCCGGGGCCCCCCCCGGGGAAAAAACCCCCCCAAACCCCCGGTTTTGGGCCCCGGGGGGGGGCCCGGGTTGGGAAAAGGGGGGGGGCCCCGGGGGTTTTTTTTTTTTTTTTTTTTTTTTCCCCCCCCGGGGGCCCCCGGGGGGGCCGGGCCTTTTGGGGAAAAGGGGGGGCCCCAAGGCCCGGCCCCCCCCCTTTTGGGCCCCCCCGGGGGGGGGGGGGGGTTAAATTTTTCCCCCAATTTGGCCCGGGGGAAAAAAGGGGGGTTTTTTTTTGGGGGGGAAAAAAAAAATTTAAAAAGGGAAGGGGAAAAAAGCCCCTTTTTCCCCCCCCCCCCCCCGGGGCCCCAAAAGGGGGCCCGGTTTTTTGGGCCCGCCCCCCCCCCTTTTTAACCCCGGGCCCCGGGTTTTGGCCCGGGGGGGGGGGGCCCCCCCCCCCCCGGGCCCGGGGGGGGGGGGGGGGTTTCCCCCCTTTTCCCCCCGGGGTTTTCCCCCCTTTTCCCCCCCCCTTTTTTTTTGGGCCCCTTTCCCCTTTTTCCTTTTTTGGGGGGGCCCAGGGAATTTGGGCCTTGGGGAAAAGGCCCCCCTTTTTTTTTGGGGGGGGGAAAGGCCCCTTTTAAAAACCCAAGGGCCAAAAAAGGGCCCCCCCTTTTTGCCCCCTTTTGGGCCCCCAAAAAAAGAAAAATTTTAAAAGGGGGCCCCCAAAATTTTCCCTTAAGGAAAAATTAAAAAAAAAAGGGCCCCAAACCCCCCCAAAAAAGGGGCCCCAAAAAGGGGAAAAACCCCCCGGGGGGGGGTTTTGGGGGGGAAGGGGGAAAGGGGGAAAGGTTTTTAAAATTTTTCCCCCCCCAAAAAAACCTTTGGGGGGGGCCCCTTTTTTTTCCCAAACCCCGGGGGAAAAAATTTTTTCCGGGGGGGGGCCGGGCCCCGGGGCGGGAAAATTTGGGGGGTTTTTTCCCCCGTTAAAACCCCCCCCAAACCGGGCCAATTTAAAGGGCCCCTTTTGGGAAAAACCCCCCAAATTCGGAAAAAGGGTTTCGAACCCCCGGGGGGCCCAAGGTTTTAAAAAAAAAAAAATGGAAAACCCCGGGGGAAAAAGGGGTTTTCCCCAAAACCCCGGAAAAAGGGGGGTTTTTTCCCAAGGGGGCCCCCCCCTTTTTAAAAACTTGGGGGTTTTTTTCAAAGGGGGTTTGGGATTAATTTTTTGGGGGGGGGGAAAAAAAAAAATTTTTTCCCCCCTTTTCCCTTTTAAAGGGGGTTGGGGGGGAAAAAGGGAAAAACGGGCCCCAAAAAGGGGCCCCCCGGGGTTTTTTGGGGGTTTTAAAAATTTTTTTTTCCCCCCCCCCCCAAAAAATTTTTTCCCCAAAAAATTTTAATTGGTTTCCCCCCGGGGGGTTTAATTAAAAACCCCCCGGGGGGGGCCCGGGGGAAAAAAATTTTTTTAAAGGTTTGGGGGAAAAAATTTAATAAATTTGGAAAAATTTGGCCCCAAAAAATTGCCTTTTCCCCAAAATTTTTGGGGGGGTTAAAAAAAAAGGGGGGGAAAAAAATTTTTTTGGGGGGTTTTTTTTTTGGGGGAAAAAATTTTTTAAAAAAAGGGAACCAAAAAAAAACCTTTGGGTTTACCTTTTTTAAAAAAAAAATTTTTTTTTTCCCCAATTGAAAAATTTTTTTTAAAAAAAATTTTTGGGGGAAACCTTGGATATTTGGTTTTAAATTGGAATAAAATTTTTGGGGGAAAATTCCCAAATTGGGTTTAAAAAAAAACCCCCAAAAATGGAAAGGGGAAAAAAAATTTTTTGGGGGCCGGGTTTTTTAAAAAAAAAAATTTTTTAAAAAAAAAAATTTTTCCAAAATTTTCCCCAAAAATTTTGGGGGAAAAAAAAATTTTGAATTTAAAGGAATTAAAAGGGGAAAAAAAAATTTTTTTTTTAAAAAATAAAAACCCCAAAAATTATTTTTGGAAAAAAAAAAAAAATTTTTTTGGGTTTTTAAAAAAAAGGGTTTTAAAAAAAATTTTGGTTTTTTTAATTTTTAAAAAAAATTTTTAAAAATTTTTTAAAAAAAAATTTTGGGCCCGGAAAATTTTAAAAAAAAAAGGGTTTCCCAAAATTTTAAGGGTTTTAAATTTTTAAAAAAATTTTTTCCCCTTTTTTTTAAAAGGGTTTTTTTGGGGGGGGGCCAAACCAGGTTTTTAAATTTTAAAAAATTTCCCCAAAATTAAAAAAATTTTGGAAAGGTTTTTTAAAAAGGGGTTTCCGGGTAATTTTTTGGGAATTTTTTCCCCACCCAAAAAAAATTTTAAAAAAACCCCCCCTTTTTTAAATTTTTAAAAAAAAAAAAATTTTTTATCCCCCCCCCAAAAAAAAAAAAAAAAATGGAATTTTTGTTTTTTTTTTAACCGGGGTTTTTGGGGGTTTTTAAAAATTTTTTTTTTTTTTTTTTTTAAATGCACAATCGTGAGTTGTGGTGGCCTTCCGCGCCCTCGTAGGCGCTGGTTCTGGTCGTCTCGATATCATCGCCCATACCGGATGTCTTCGAGTCGAAGTCGGCATGTCGGTTAAATCATCGGCACGGCTTTAAGGGGTGGTGGGTGGGCGGAATTTTCCTTGTCCGGATCCCAACCTTCCCGACCGTAGTCCCGCCAGGCTCCCGGATAAAGAGAACTTTAGTGAATTCAGGATGTCGCCAAAGGGCGAAAATAAAGATGTCCGGCAAAGGAATTTCATAACCGGCCCTACCGGATTCGACTAGGGGCGCGAAGGTTCGGAGTCCGGAGAGGAGTCTGCACTGGAGCACGAAGCCCGAACGGATGGTGTTCAGCCGACGCCGAGAGATTTCAGCCCCCGAGGCGGTGTCCAACCAACCATCCTCGATCGGCGAGATCGGCCCAATGAATGGTCGGAGCGACACTAGTGCGGGCTCAAGGACACCGTCGGGCGGCAGAGTTAGATCATGCCCATCGAGACAAAGGCGGGCCGGCCAGTTCAATCCGGCCAAGATCAAGTCTCCGCGGATGTCGGCCGTAGTTTAAATTCCAAACCTGACTCGATGGGCTGGGGCGAAATCCGCTCCAGATGGCTGCTTAATTGCCCGCAGGCAAGCTGCCAAATACGAAGATCTGTCCGGGAGAAAGGTCTCACCCGACCGTGTTGTTGATGATCGGGAGCCATCGGGCCATCGGTGACGGCATGAGGAACTCTCAATGAAAGCACCAATGTCGGTGTCAAAACCAAGGATCTCGGGTAGGGGGTCCCAACTGCGGCCTAGGGCGGATGGTAACAGGAGACAAGGGACACGATGTTTTTACCCAGGTTCGGCCCTCTCGATGGAGGTAATAATTACCCCGCTTGATTAATATTGATGATATGGGTAGTACAAGAGTAGATCTACCACGAGATCGAGGGCTAAACCCTGGCTAGCCTATGGTATGATTGTTGTTTCCCTGAGACTAAAACCCTTCTTTATATAGACAAAATAGGGTTAGGGTTACAGAAGTGGTTACAACGGTAGGAGATCTTAATATCCATCGCAAGCTTGCCTTTCCACGCCAAGGAAAGTCCCATCCACACGGGACGGTCTTCAATCTTGTATCTTCATAGTCTAGGAGTCCGCCAAAGATGATAGTTCGCTATCCCACACCCCCTAGTCCAGACTCCTCACCGGATAGCCTAGCATATGTTGCTTGCTTATTTATTTCCTTGTTGTCTTGTTTATTTGTTTGCTTGTAGTTAGTAGTTCTTTTTCCACGGTTTGCTAGTGGCTGCAATAACTCATTTTTTAAAAACTAGGCCACAATAACCATGGGCTAATATTTATCAGAGGACACCGGGCCTCCCACGGGTCAGAAATAGGGGCCTTCATCAGAGAAATGAGGGCCTTCTACTCGAGAAACAACCTTCTAGGGTCAGATTATCAATGGGCCTTATATGGGTGATGATCGATTAAAACATGGGCCAATAAAAAGCCGCATTATGGCCGGAATCGCTAGAGTTGGAATCTTGCTCATGGGCTGTGGGGAAGAATGATCGGGTTCTTACGAGCACCCACGGATCCGGGTCCCTTTGTGGTTCGGTGGGGCGGAGATTGCAAAGAGCGGTCCGATGCACACGAGGGGTTTACCCAGCCGAGCTCTCCGGAGAGATAATACTCCTACTGCTGCTTTTGTGGATTATCTTGTGTTCTTGCTAGGGAGCAATGGGCACAAGACCTAGCCATGGTGTGATGAACTACCGAGCTGGACCAGAAAACCAGCTCAAAAAATGAACCCAACCCTTTCACGGCCCCTGCCTCCTTTTATAGGCCAAAGGGGTTACCACATATGGCAAGTAGACAAGGTTACAATGGTAAAAACCTAGGTTGGTACACCGCTTTGTACAAAGGTAAGTAATCTATACCTAACTTTGACGGCAAGGGACAAGGGTCATCAATGCCCGCCACCGCCTTTAACAAAGGTAACAGGACCGAGGAGCCTCCGTCCGCCACGATGGTAGCTTGTCAAACTGCTCGTGCCACTCCCCGCTGGCTGCACAGCCCGGACACGCCAGACTGGGGAGCCGTGGTGACACGCTGGCGGGTGAGCCGGAGCAGAGATGGGAGAGGTCGCCTTTCGGCCGCGCCTTTGCCCGGCGGGAACCTTGTCGCGCTTGGGTTCAGCGCCCGCCAAGCCTTCCCAAAGAAGCTCCTTTGTCGGGGCCTCGCTTCCTTTCCTGGTGGGCCTTTCCCGGCAAGCTCCTTTGCCGGGTCTTGACTACTTTGTTTTGAATGGCTCCAGGGCTATCGAGATCTTGGCGTTATCAGGTCGGCCCGCCGCTGGGGTGAATCGTCTGCGGGAAGTTCGGGGTACTAGGGTACCCTTACCTAGTACACCGACGGAGCCCCGGGTCGGTTACACCGGCGCTAAGCTCCTGGGCCAGGCCCAAAACAAGGCACGGCCCTGTGGTCTTGATTACCCGTTTTTGCCTTTGGACCCCTTGATTTCCCATTAACGGCACGCCAGGGACGGGGCGCCGGGGAGATCGGGGCTTTTTAATGGGAAAAACCGAACGCCTTGCCCTCCCCTTTATAAGCGGGAAACCGGCAGACGCCCACTTGCCTCCTTGTCACATCGAAAACCCCGCCGCTTTCCCTTCCCGAGCCCACAGAGAGTGACGCCCCTCCGCTGCCACCGGTTGCCACCACCCGCTGGCTTTTCACCACGACTCTATGGCTCAAGGCCGATAAGGGAAGGGCGGAATTCCCGGAAGGCGCAGCCTTCCGACGCTGCGGAAAGAGCGGTTTCTTCACCCCGCCGAAGGAAGGAGCTGCGGATGGGTATTACTTCTTCGGTCGGACCCGGGCGATCCGCCGCACGAGGGTCATCTCCGCCGCCACATCTGCCAAGGTCTCCTTCGGTACCACTTCCGCGATTTTTCCGTGGGCTCGCCACTTTTCTGAATTTTTTTCCGGACCATGAACACCTATGGCCTCCGCCTTTCTTGACTTCACCCCAACGCCGCCCTCACCTTTGGCCGCTGCAACTTTGGGAACTTTGTCGGGTCCACCCAAATGTCGCCTCTTCCGCCATTACTTCCCCCGAGAGAGAGGAGAGCCGCTTGCGGAGGAATTGCATGGACCTCTAGGATCGGCAAGAAGGAAGCGACTTGACGGAGAGTTGCGCAGCAAGTGGGAGGAGTGGAGGCTGATGGTGCCGGATCTTAGAGGAGGAGCCACCCTTTACCGCCCTAAAAAACCCCCATAGTTCGGGGAATGATTGGAGTAACTTGCCGAGGACGCAAGTTGAAGATTGCCAAACTAGATTTTGCCCCCAAGGGGCTCACCAGAAGGGGGGCGGACTTCTTCCGCCGCAGCACCCTTTGCAGGAGAAAGGGAGACCTGCTTAAATTTAACGCCGGCAGATATCATGAGGCTGCGCCCAGGTCCTGAACGAACTTCACCACCCCGAGCTTGACGGCATGCCCTGGAGCGTTCAAGCCTCGGGCGGATAACCCAGATGGTATGTTGCCGAGGGAGTTGTGCCCTTGTGCAACAACTGTCGCTTGATCGGATCCGCTGGAAATGCCGCCAGCGATTCCCGGGATCGCTCCAACTTGGCAGGAGCCCGCCATGACATAGTGCAGCGTTCTTCGACGACTTGTCCGGGGCCGATCCGCACCGACGAGAAGAGGCGGCTCACCCGCGACACCACCGCCAGAGATGGCGCGGACGCCACAAGGTTGGAGGAGGCTGGAGGCTGCCGCCGGGCCTTTGGGTTCACAAAGGAGGGCAGAGGGGCCGAGGGGCAAGCCTTCCACTGTGAAGAGTTCATGGTGAGGAGGAGAAGATCGAGCC
Source organism: Aegilops longissima (assembly GCA_021605205.1). Lineage (NCBI taxonomy): Eukaryota > Viridiplantae > Streptophyta > Magnoliopsida > Poales > Poaceae > Aegilops > Aegilops longissima. The sequence goes on along the minus strand of JAHIAM010006113.1, from coordinate 41,770 downwards.
CGACAACCACCCAAGTGAGCCTGGCGGGCGCCTCCCCGGGCCAAGTAGCTTGCCGCAGAGGAGCTCGCCGCCCGCCAAGGAGGCGCTTCGAGGGCCGAAAGTGGCGGGGAGCACGCGGCCCAGCAGCCGCCCGCCCGGGACGCGCCTCCACCGGACAAGGTGTTGCTGCGGGAGCGCCCATTCCGGCCAAGGCGACGGGAGCAAGGCCCTCCCGAGTCGTGGGCCTCGACCCGCCAAGCGCCAGAGGGAGTCCTTCCCCGATCCGTCGCTACTGAGCAGAGTTTGATCTCTCCGCCTCACCCGAGGAAGAAGAGGAAGAGTAAGATCTTGCCACTGCATTTGTAATCTTCCAATTTATTGCTTCATCTTATATCTGATCGGTTCCACTAACTTTCTTCTTCGTATGCCACCAGAGGGCGCCAAGAGGGCCAAGACATCGGGTAAAAGGTTTCGACTTCCACTGCAACAGGGGCACGTCTGGGACCCCTTCCCAAGCAACCCTTCAAAGAGCAGCCCCAAAGCAGCCCCCAGCCAGGTATCTAGTATGCTTCCCGTGGTTAGCGCGGGTGATTTTTCCGTTACTTATATCTGGTTTGTTGGATTTTTAGGAGCAGAGCAGCCACATCATGGAGCACCGGGGCTACCCGAGGTCCAGCCTCATCAGAGGCCCCGGAGGCCGCCTCCCAGATTCTCCTTGTTTCAACCACGCCACCAAGGGAGAATTCTCCGCCAAGGGAGCGCCCCGGCAGGGAGGCCTCGACAAGGGAGCTTCCGACAAGGACTGGCGCCACGACCCTCCGGTGGTGGAGGCCATGCCACAAAGCCCCACTGGGTAACCTTCTTGTCTTGATAGTTTTCCTTGGGTTTTGCTCTTTCAATATCTGCTTGATTTGTGCTTCCTCCTTCCGACCATCAGATCCATCTGCCGGAGACCCGATGGAAACCGAGGCTGCCGGGGAGGACGGGGCGGCGAAAAGGTCACGCCGCCAACATGGAGGAGGAGGAAGGTGCCAAGCCCGCCGGGCGAGGAGGTTGCCGGAGGCCGGGCGCAGAGGCCGGGAGGAACCCGGCGATCGGACCACGCCCGGAGGCTGCAGGAGCGCCAGGCGCGGGCCACCCCGATCCCCGGGCCACCGATGCCGCACGCCCGAGGAGCCCCAGCCCGGCGCCCCACCAAAGCCGGTGAGGGTTCTTCATCAGCTCCCATGGGCATCAAGCCCAGGCCCACCAAGGGGAGACCTTCGATGCGGAGCTGCTCCCTCCGCCGGGTCGCCTGGTTGATGCCCCGAGCAGCAGGTAGTGAACCCGAGGAGGAGCAGCTGCAAGGGTTGATGCCCTACCGCCCTCGGCTAAGCCAAACTGAGTCCGGGAGGCGCTTGTCGCGAGGGCGGAGCTGACTTGGAGAAACGAAAAGAGCTCCAACGTACAACAAAGAGACTCTCCCGGACATAGCAGAGGCTCGGGAGCAGCTTGCGAGGAGCGCATGGCCTTTATCTTGGAGAAAGGCGAGGTTGAGGAGCAGCATAGGCTTGCCGGGTGAGATGCTCTTCTAGAGAAGGTGAGCTGCAGGGAAGATCAACTTCAAATTTTGAGGAAGATCTCGGCCTGAAAGGGCAAAACGATCGCGGCCGCCAGATGCAAAGGATGTGCCGCGGGCTGCCGAGGCCGCCAAAGGGGAACCGGAGACGGGGTGGCTCAGCCGGAGTCCACCTCCGTAAGAGCGCCGAGGAGGTCGCTGGGTTGAAGCGGAGCGTGAGAAGGACGCTTACACCCGGCGAAGCTGCGGGTCGTTCCGAAAAGATCAAGGAGATCGATGCCGCCAAGGACGCCAAGGCGGATTTGGAGCTGAAATTGACCACCTTGGCGGAGACGCTGAACGGCACCGTGGAGCGGAGACGGGCCTGCCGAGAAAATCAAGGCCACCAAGGAGTTGGCCCGAATGCCGTGACCGCCGTAATAACCTTTCGGACAGCATAATGCATTGGATTAAGGTCTTGTGGACACCGCCACCGCATCCACAATGAGTGATAGAGTTTGACAGATTTGGATATTCCACCGACGAGAACCTCCAACCCCGCCAAGCTCAGCTTATTCTTCAAAGGCGGTTAGGGTATCCGCGGCCCGGATGAGGTTCAAGCAACCCGGGAGGAATCACGCCAAGTTTGTGCCGAGGCTCTGAAGGTGTTGATGAAGGTGGCCTTCCAGAACCCAGCGCCGATTTCTCCAAGGCCCTCAAGTCCCTGCCTTCATCCGCCGATGTTGAAGCGCCAAGACCCTTTGTCGCACCCATTGTGGGACAGGGGAGGGAGTCAAGAGGTTGAGGGCGGCCGCGGACTAGGCCGCCAAGTTCTTTTCTCTTGTCGCGAGATCATGTTTTGGAAAAACCTATTAGATCTCATGGGTTATTATGTAATGTACACTATCTTAGGCAATCGAATGCAATGTTATTTTTTACTCGATCTTTCCCTTGTATGTTTCTACCCCACGCCTGGGAACTTGCCGGTGCACCCTTGCCCGGAGCGCCGAAAAGGAAACTTCAGAGCCTGCTAGCGGGTCGCCATCGGCAAGCAACCCGTCCGGGACTAGCCGCAGCTCACTTAAGTTGGAGCGGACTCAAACAAAGTAAGGGCGCCACCACCACGATTTGGTTCCTCCCGCCGACAGGTTTTCCATACAAAGTACTATCGCTCGAGGAAGATAACTTGAAAATTTAAAACTTGTCGCTTAAACTTAGCAACTTAGCTTTTCCGTTGTCCGCCCCGCAAGGCTTCCTCGAGCGACGCTTGTCGGCCCACACCACTATCTCCTTTCTCCCCCGTTAACTTGTAGGATGAACCTTTTTCTGTTTGAGAAGAAAGAAGAGAAAAGAAAGTTGTGGAGCCTAATGGCTCATTATCGCCATCAAAAGGGGGTGCTGCACAAGATGTTAGTAAACACATGCATATTTGATTATGAAGGCATGTATTAACAAAAATGTGCGCAACCATAGGCTTTTATCGATGCACGGGCTCGCGCCCGCTTTGTACAAAGGATTACATGCAACAGCGGCAAGATTTGGTTATAAGGTGGTTGCCAACGGTTCCGAACCGCGCCTTTGGTAAAACTTGCAAGATGCTCTATGTTCCGGAATTGCTCACCGGAAAGCCGCTTCGGTCTGGCGGACAGCACCGGCCTAGTGACTCGCTTTCACCCGAAAGGGCCTTCCCACTTCGGGCCAACTTGTTGGAATTTCGGATTGAACGCTACCAAGAACAAGGTCGCCTTCCTTCGGCCATTAACTTTGCGGCTATGGTAGCGACGCAAAGCTTGCCGGGTAACGAGCGACTCGAAAAATCAAGAATCTTCCTAGGAGCAGCGCCATCTTGTCGCAGCTGCTCTTGCTCAAGCTCATCATAAGCGAGCACCGAGGTGACCCGTGATACGAAGTTCCGGGGGAGAACTGCCTCGCCCAGACTAGAGCAAAGGTTCCGCCGCGGCTCGACGGCGCCGCCCCGACGACCAAAGAACCACCGCAGCTCCGATCCAATTCCTTACGACTTTGCGCAGCCTGTCAAAGTTCGGTCTTGAGTCCTCGCAGCACTTCAAAGATTTGCCCTTTCGCTTGACCGCTGCTTCCGGATGAGCAACGGAAGGCAAAGGATCTTGGCGCCAAGATCTTGGGTGTACCGCATGAAGGTGCGATCGGAACTGGTGCCGTTGTCGGTGATGATCCGATTAGGAATCCCAAAACGGCAAACAATTGACCAAGAACTTGACGGCCGATCGGGTTGCCACCTTCCTCACGGGTTCCACTTCCGTTTGGAACTTTGTCGATTGCGACGCATAAGTATTCAAAGCCCTGCATAGGGGAAGGGGCCGAGGATGGAGCCCCTGACCGGAGAAGGGCCAGGATAAAGGGATCGCCCGGAGGCATGAGCCGGTGGTTATCTTTTTGAATGGAACGCACGCTTCACACTTGGTTACTTGTGCGCCGCATCCTCGAGGGCTTCCGCCGAAGAAACCTTGCCGGAAAGCTTTGCGGCGTTTTTGGCGCCAATGTGGTGACCACATATGCCTCCGTATCTCTCGCCAACAGCTTCGGCCCATCTTCCCGCAAATACACTTCAATTTCACTGTTGAGTCTTCTTCCGCATGTGATGTTATCAACAAACCGGTACATACTTGACCGCCGGGCTACTTTTTCCGCTTCTTCCCGCTTCTTCGGAATTTCTCCCTGTCAAGGAAATGGACGATCTGATGGCCCATGTTGGAGCCTCGTGGCTTGACAACAAGGACTAAAGGCTCATCTATCATGGGACCATCACTTCCAAGGACCCGCGGGTCCGCCGAGTTGATGATCCCCGCCAAACTTGCCGGAGCTAAGCTTGTCGGGAGCGCTTGTTTCAACGATACAAACCGGTGGGTTTGTCGGAGCAGACGCTCCTCGCTGATATTTCCGCTGGTTTTGGGACCTTCTTGGTGGCGGCCCGAGAGCTCACGGAAAGTAGTCACCGAAACCAATTTTCTTCTTGGCCTGTCCTTTGATGGTGTCACGTTGGCTGAGTCAGCTTGAGCAAAAAATCCCGGTCCAAGTAACTTAAGGCCACATTTGGAGAGGCCATCACTATATCATTTCGGGCTCTTGGAACGGTTCCATTTGCAGGCCTTCAAAGTTCTTTCCAGCTTCCTCACTTCATCGACGACGCCCATCAACGGACTCTAGTAGTCTTTATTTACTTGGCGGACAAGGTTAAGAGTCTCCCCTTATAATGAGCTTCTTGATCCCAAGGTCCACCGCAATCCTCGAGACCGCAAGCAAGCCTTCGACTAGCAAGATTATTTGTTGCTTGTTCCTTGGGAAAGTGCATTTGGACTATGTATTTGAGGTGCCCCCTGGGTGCGAAAGTAGCACACCGCACCGGGCGCCTTTGCAGCGAGAAGGCACCGTCAAAATACATCACCATTCTTTATTTGCCTCCTTGACGGGATGCTGCCTCCGGGATCTTTCATCCTCCTGCCCACTGCTATGAATTCTGCCAATGCCCTGCTCGATAGTTGAAGTGCTTTTAACTTGAGACCAAAGCTTGACAGTTCCAAAGGCCCACTCAACAATCCTGCCCGCCGCTTCGAATTTTGCGAACCTTTCACGGAAAGCGAGTGACAACTATTATCTCATGCGCGAAAGTAATGGCGCAGTTTCGAGGCCATGAGCAGGCCGGAAAAGCAGCTTCGACACCGAGTACCTCGATCTAGCCCCGCAGAAGGGAACCGAAAGTAGACCGCCACCATCTTCTTCGATTTGTCGCAACCCCGCGCTGATCCGGCATTGTCGGACCGAGCTTGACGGGCGGCCCCGCTTGTCGCCGGACGATTTGCCTTGGTCGCGGGCCATTCCCTTCTCCGCCATTAACCCTTTGATTGGTCGCCCTATATAGCAGCAACTTTCTGGCTTAGGTGGAAAGATCGGAGTGGAGGAAGTATTTCTTCAAGTCCTGCAAGCAGCCTCCGCTTCGGGAGTCCATTTCATTGACCTGCCTTTTTCAAAATCTTGAAAAATGGCAGGGCGCCAAGCGCTTAGAAATGAACCCGCCGAGAGCAGCCACGCAACCGCAAGCCTCCCGACATCCTTGACGCGCTTTGGTGCTTCGATCCGCTCAATGGCCTTGATCTTGTCGGGATTGGCTTTAATTCTCGCTGAGATACAAAGAACCCGAGAAGCTTGCCGGAAGGGACTCCAAACACGCACTTCCGGGTTGAGCTTGAGGTTGATCTTGCAGGTTTGCAAACGCCTCATCCAAATTTGAACCAGGGTTGCTCGTTTTGTTTTGACCACTATGTCATCCATGTAGGCTTTACATTTCTGTGTATCCGTGGTCCAAAAGCATCATGGACTACCCTTGCAAAGGTTGAACCAGCATTCTTCAAACCGAAAGGCATCCGATAAAGCAAGACGTGCTACATGGTGTAATGAATGCGGTTTTCTTCATCCTCTTCCCATGAAGATCCGATGATATCCTGAATATGCATCAAGAAATGAAAGCAGATCGAATCCAGCCGTGGAGTCAACAACCGGTCGAACGCTGCAAGGGAAATGGGTCCTGGGACAAGCTTTATTAACATCCGTGAAGTCAATACAAAGTCTCCATTTCCATTAGCCTTGCACCACTACCGGATTGGCCAACCACGGGGTGGAGGACTCCTCCGACAAGCCCCGCTGCTTCCAATTTCTTGATTTCTTCGCTATGAACTTTGCCGCCCAACGCTGCTTCCTAACTCTTGCTTGACGGGCCTTGCGTGAGGAGCATAGCCAGGTGGTGCTCAATTATTTCCGGAACCCGGGATGTCGATGGTTGCCATGCAAACACATCGACATTCGCCGGAAAGCAACGGCTTTCCTATTTAGGATCAAGCGGCATGATGGTGAAGGTACCACCGCCCCCTCCTTGGCGGCACTTTTGGTCTTTGGCGGAGCTGCCATCGCCTTGTTGCACTTGCCGGTGGAGCTCGATGGGGCCCTCGACGGGCGCAAAGCACCAAGAGGTGCGCTGTCGGAGGGCAAAGTGTTTTGCCGGACCTAGTGGTCTTTTCGGGAGCCAGCCGTAAGTGGTTTGCTATCCGCCGCGCCCGATTCCCAAATTTGTCGCCCGCAGATAAGGCATCTTTCTTGTCGCCATGGAAGAAATGACACTTATCGGGCCGGGCATCTTGAGTAGGTTGTAAGCATAATGAGAGGCCCATGAACTTGGCGGGCCGGACGCCAAGTATATTGTAGGGCAATGGAAATCGGCAACGCTTAACGTGACCTCTCGTTTGAAGTTGAGCTCACCGCCAAATGTTACCGCAACGTGATCTTCCCTTGGGCTTGCTCCTTCCTAGGTTGATTCCTTGAAAGTACCAGTTTTTCAGCTTCGCCGGTTTGAATTTGGCAGAGAGAATCAATTCAGGCCGCCTGCCCCAACCAGCATCTTTGTGACCTTGAGGTTGCGGTTTGGTGAGACCAACATCGGCAAACACCCGATCCGGGATGCGATCGTGGTGATCCTCAATGTCAAAGATGATGGGCGGCTGGACCACTTCGGAGGTTTGCGTGACTCTATGGATGGTTCCGCCCTTGACCTCACGGATCCATTGCTTGAGGGGTGGAGGTATGCAAAGACGCACCACCGCCAACGCAAAGGACCTCTCGCCTTTTGAAACTCCCGCTCATCAGCCTTCATCGCCTTCATAGTCCTCGCCATCTTCATCTTCATCTTCTTCCTTGTCGCGCCACGGGAGGTCTGCCTCTTGCCGCTGCTTGGCCTTGCCGCGGCCCTCCCCGACCGGGCCTCTTCTTACTTACCGCCCCGGCACCTTCTTGGGCTTTTCCTTGTCTCCCATATTCAGTTTCAGAGCCAAGAAGCTGCTCGACTTTTGCAGCCCGAGATCGTGGCCCTTGGTGCGGTGGATTTTACAAGATCGCTTGTTGGAGCGCCAGTTTGTCGGGCCGCCAACCCTTGGCGGGCGGCGCCAACGGAACCTCTTGCCGGAGCCACCGCCTTGGCTTGGTTGGCGGCATCATCCTTGCCGGACCGCTCGACAACTAGCACTTCTTGGTTTTTTCTTCCTTCTTGTTCCGCCCGGCTATTCCTTGCCGGGCGGTCCCTTCATCGCCGCTCGCCCCACACTCTCTCCCGGGAGCCTTCTTCCTTCCAAGGCACACTTGTCGGCCAGGCCGTAGAGTCACCGACGCCTTTCACTTTGCACATCGCCATCTCTTCCTCATCCTGCGGTTTTGACAAGCCGGATGAAATGCACTAATCACCGCAGCAGGGTGGACGTCCGGGATGTTGTAGGCACTCGATGAATCGGATGAATTTGCGAGACTTCCCTTCCGGGCAAGGGTGGAGATCACTTTGGCTATGAGGTTTGTGGCACCGTGAAGGCGCCTAACAAACCGGGCACAAATCTGCCCAAGAAGAAATAGAGCTATCCGCAAGTGCATGAGCCAAGATCCGACGCTTGGCTTGAGCACCAAGGGGAAGTTGGCGAGGATCTTTTCGCCTCATCCCCCGCAGCTTGCACCGCGATGGTGTAGATGCCGAGGAACCCGGGTGTGTCCCACCCCGCTTCTCCGATAATCTGGTTTGAAGTTTTTCTTGGGCCACCGGACTTGCCGCCCAGCTCATGAGTGAAGGCAGGGCAACCCACCACGACGGCAAGTCGCCGTTTCCGGGCGCATGCATATCGACAAGGGCCCGCGCGTTGGTCGATTGAGGCGCTTTTTCGGGCGCCGATACGGGTTTGAGCCCTCCTTCTTGTTGTTCCCGGCGATTTGGCGTTTCACGACGGCTCATGGATCCGAGACGCCGGGAGTTGCTGCCGAGGTGGATCCGGCGAGTGGGCGATCTTGGCCTTCGGAAGGGGAGTGTACCGGGTGCACCTCGAAGTCTCCGTTGCCGCTCGCGCTTTGTCGCCTTCCCGTTGCGGCCGGTTGGCGGGACGCCGCCGCTGGCGGCCGGCGAGATCAATCGTGGGTTTTCCACTCGCCGACCTTTATCGGCCGCCGGAGGGTAATCTAAAGTAACCGAGCTCGCCAAGGCTTCCGCCGGTGTGGTTGGCGGCAACGGCGACGGCGAAGAACGGATGGCCGACCCTAACCAAGAGGGAGCAATCCCGCCTCAAGGACCGCATTCCCACTGCACGGCATGCCGGGCGGGTCTCGGGCCTCGGATCGCTCAATTGGCCTTGATCCAATGAGCGAGGTGCCGCGAGTATTGGCGCTTGCCGGTCCCGCTTCCGCGATGGACGCGGGTGAACAACGCCGACCCCGGGCCTTGTCCTTGGACCGGGCGGCATTGTGGGCTTTCGACGACGCCGGGTTTCCTGAAGGCTTCCACCACCGACGGGTGGTGGTGGGTTCGACGCGACGGCTCACCGCTGCCGATGGCTTCTTCTTCAACGCCATGTCGACGAAGACGCCGATGGAGTTAAGTTGCACCGCCGACCGGGTTCACAAGTCTCGACGCCTTTACCGGCGCGCCAAAGATGTCGGGGAAGAACGATCGTTCCCACGAGCACCTACGGATCCGGGTCCCTTTGTGGTTCGGAGGGGGCGGAGATTGGAAAGAGCGGGTCGAGGCGATGCACACGGGGGTTTACCCAGCTTCCCTCCGGAGAGATAATACTCCTACCGCTGCTTTGTGGATTATCTTGTGTTCTTGCTAGGGAGCAAGCTTACAAGACCTAGCCTTGGTGTGATGAATACGCTGGAGCTGGACTAGAAAACCAGCTCAACCAAAATGAATCAAACCCCTTTCTACGCTGCCCCGGCCTTTTTAAGGCCAAAGGGGTTACCACATATGGCAAGTAGACAAGGTTACAATGGTAAAACCTAGGTTGGTAACCGCTTTTGTACAAAGGTACAGAATCTATACCTAACTCGACGGCAAGGGACAAGGGTCATCAATGCCCCAAGTCGCCAACAGGTAAAGGACCGCGCGCCCGTCCGCCACGATGGTAGCTTGTCACCGGTTTATCGCATTTCGATGGCTGCACAGCCCGCCGACACGCCGACTGGGGAGCCCTGGTGACACGCTGGGTGAGCTAGAGCGAGATGGAGAGAGGCCCGCCGCAAGCGCTTTGCCGCGGGAACCTTTGTCGCGCTTTGGGGGGTTAGTCCCAAGCCTTTTCCTTCCCTTGCCGGGCCTCGCTTTTTTGGCCCTGGTTTTCTTCCAAGCTCCTTCTTGCCGGGTCTTGGCTACTTTTCTTGAATGGGTCCGAGGGAGCTATCGAGGATCTTGGCGGCCATCAAAGCCGCCCGCCGCGGCCAAATCGTCTGCAGACGAAGTTCGGGTACTACGGTACTTCTACTCTAGTACAATCGGCATGGGCCGACCATAACGGGCCATCGAATAGGCCGATTTGATGACGCAATGAAAACGGCCCAATGTATTAACGGACCAAAACGAGCCGATCGAACCACGGGTTGAATTTGGCCCACAAGCGTAAAATGACAAGAATACGCCGTAAGTAAACGAATCGGGAAATGAGCCCAAGAATAAATGGGCTCGAGAAGGCCGAAGATAACATCGGCCGGAAACGGCTCAACGAAATAATGAGCCGCAGGGTATAAAGTGATACATCGTTCATTACGGGCCGCCACCACGGCCGTTAATGGGTGTAAAGTGATACATTGTTCATTACGGGCCGTTTCACCACGGGCCGTTAATAGGCCAAGAGTTACATAGGGCCTCATATGGGCCGAAGACGCCATGGTCCATACATGGGCCGGGGAAACAGTGGAATCATATTGGATGGCCCATGACGCCATCGGGCCTAATTCGGATAGGGCGAACGGGCCTTGGGTTAGCGGGATGTAAATGGGCTATATGCGGTGCCGTTAAAGTTTATGGGCCGCCCGCCACCTGACCAAGTCAAATGGGCCCCTTTTCAAGGAATGGGCCTTTGTTGGGCCGCCAGTCGACGATCATAGGCGCCTATCTCGACCCATCGACGAGGAATGTTTCGTCCGCCAATAAGAATTTTACACGTGGAAATTTCCCATTGGTCGGGCTATTCGGTTATCGGATCCAAAACCGGACCCGATAGCTTAACGGTGTTCCACGGTGGATGCCCCGGTCGGTCGCCTTTGACGAAAGCACTTCGGATGCGGATTTATCGTCATGGAAGTGGACACTTCGTGATGATAATTTTGGTAATGTCATGGAACACTTCACGAAAAGAGGTATGACTATCTTGATTCTCCCAATAAATTTGTCATGGATGTACGCATGACAAAAACGAGACCCTCTGTGACAAACACGAGCATCACGGAAGTGTTTTTTTGTAGTGTGGAGTCTTAACAAATATTAATGGAACTATAAACCGACATCGATAAAAATGTTTTATCCATAAAGCTCTACTTGTTGCTTGCAACAAATTCAAGGAGTTGACTATGATGAGATTGTCTCACCGTAGCAATGCTTAAAGTCGATCAGGTTAAACTAGTAATTAATACATATTTCAATCATGAGATATGAAACATGGATATAAAAGGATTTCCATGAAATGGAATACAAACTAGGACTTGTATGTGATACAAATTCCGCCGATCCAATGGATGATAGTAAGTGTGCAAACCCAGTTCCAAAGAATGGAGAGAGAGAGAAAATGGAGTTGGAATCTTCGTTTTTTGATGAAATAGACAAAAGAGTTCGATTTCATCAATGGATAGCGAGGATGCTTGTGGTTACAAGAAAGTAAGTGGGAGCATAATAATATTTCTAAAAACAGTATGTGCTTGACACATTTTTTATTGGAAATAAATATAAATTCCTTAACATGAATTGAGACTTCAATGAAAAATAGTTTTTCCAGTGAAGTGTTTGGGCTAGGTAGCCTTGATATTAGGCATAATTATCTATAGAGATAGGGTTGCCAAATAGGGCTAAGCCAAAATACATATTGACAAGATGCTAAAACCATTTAGCATTAGAACACCAAGGAGTGATTCTTGTCCAACTCACATGGAAAGTGTTTTGCAAGACTTGGTGTCCTAAAACATGATGAGCAAAATACATGATGGAGAACACACTTTTGTGTTTGATTAATCATGTATTCCATGGTATGTAAAACAACCAAATATGTCCGATACTCACAAGTTGTTGCAGTATAGACAAAAGTGATCAAAGTACCTAATGGGACAAAAAAAAATGTCATTGAGTACCAAAGTAGCACCGATGACATGTTTTCTCGCAGGAGATTATGAAGTGCTCATTGTAAGTAATTACATCGATATAGTCTTCATCAATGCTCCATGGATTTTCGATTTAAACTTAAGGGTCTTTGTGTAAACACAATTTGGTGGCATGGTAGTTGGAATTTGTTCCAAACAGGTTACTTTGGAGAATTCTATAACATAGGTTATGTGTTGCCGCTAAGCTTACAAAGAAAATGTTGAATCGCATTCATTCATGAACTTAGTATGGTTCCAAGATGGCTTTGGTCAATGGAACACTATTGAAGATGGTTGGTCCATAGCTCACCGAGGAATCAAGGTTCAACCAGTGATTCAAATATATACAAAGCCAAGAACACACAAAATATAAATTTTGCAAAGCGCCTAAATGCGAGGATATGCAAAGATACACAAGGAGCTGAAGTTGTCAGATCCGTTGGACATCAGAGGCTATACCACAAGCGAAGCATATTTTACACTCATATGCCATAGGTGTAAAGTGCAATAGCATTGACTAGTTTATTGAGTCTAGTGCAAGTGGGAGTCTGTAGGAGATATGCCCTAGAGGCAATAATAAATGCTATGATTTATCTCCATGTTTGTAATTAAGTTTATATTCCGGTTATAACTACTATGGTTCTTGAGTCTACAAAACCACGAGGATCAAGGAAAACTCATATGCATGTGTGGAATAATGAATTAAAATGTATTCCTAGTCAAGCCTTTAAGACTAGCTCAAGTGTTGCATGATGATTATGTTTTCCTAATCATGAACATGTCTATGCAAGAATTTTGAGGACACAATGTTAGAAGAACATTTGTGTTGAATCGAATTATTGATGTTATGCTATGAGATATGTTCGCCACGAGTTAATGGTAAATAAACATAGAAAGTTAATGTTTGCATAATTCCTTAGACCATGAGAGGGGCCTTCATGCTTGCTTCATGAAATTTGGGGTTTGTTAAACGCCATCCGTAAAAGGGTGGCTATTACGCGGCTTACGGGTTCATGGAAAGGTATGACAAGGAACTTAATAGTTCAAGATTGGGATTTTTTCCGACGATGGAGATATATTCTTTGGGCCCCTCGTTAACGGATCCCATCGCTTGGCATACGTGATTTGATCACAAGGATGTGGAACACAGAACGAGAAAAGAGAACAAAACTAGTAACAAGGAAACCGGCATAGTAAACAAGTTGTTGATTCATGGGATGCTACTAAATCTCACCTCGGTTTTGTAACATATCACAAGCAAAGGAATAAACCACAACCAGGTTCACTCGAATATTCATTTTGGTGTATATGGATCAATATGGATGTCCACGGTTCCGCTATTGATCATTGATCGGAAAAAGTTCTAGTCATGTCTATACTTCACCGAACCTATAGGGTCACACACTTAAGGGTCATCTATCCGCTAAGTAATAGAAGGAGTCCCGGATATTTCTTCCGCAAAAGTTTTGGGACAACAAAAGGTTTCAGAGAGTAAAACCGAAACGCTTTAAGCAAACTATATACCGGAAATGTTTGAATGGGTCAAGATTTTTAGGTGTACCGAAATGTTCGGACCATCCGGATTTTTTCTAGATTTTTCCCACTAAAATATTTCATGAAAATTTGTCATTAATAGTACAATGGAATAGTGTAACACTATTAGGGTACAACCCCCTTTGGTGGCTTTTTGGAAAGCCACCTTTGGGGCTTTGTCCCAAAGTTGTGGAGCATAATTTGGGGAGGTGGGGCCCTTTGTGGCAGCCCAAAATGTCCTTGGCATGGAGGGCCCACAAGGGGTTCCTCCCACTTTGGTGGATTTTGGGAGGAAAATACCCAAGGGCTTTTTGGTATTTTCAAGAGCCCTACCCTTGCCTCCCATCAGAATAGAGGTGGAGAGAGCTCTCATTTCACTCAATTCTCTCAAACACATGCCATGCAGTGATCTGGCTTTCTATCCCTCCTCGGAAATAGTTTCCGGGGCCCAAAGGCTGTCTAGTCTTTGGTAGGGCCTAGTTCGACGATGAAGCCTCGCCGGATAGTTGACGTGTATGTGTGCAACCCGGTATAGAGGTCATAGTTTCGATCTTAGTTCAAGAGATAGCCTGAGGTTCTGTCCAACATTCTGTGAGGATCCACCATGTGCCTCTAAGGGTTGTCCAAGGGACTGATCGATTTTCGTTCGAGGGCCTCCCCGGGGCTGTTCGGAGACCGCCTAAGGAGCTGTCCGGGAGAACATCCTCGCGGTTGGGAGGTTGTAAATCCTAGCTGCATGGATCTGCACCAAGGATCTCCATCAACTCTCCTTCCGCTGCACTACGAGTCGGTAATGATCAGATCAAACCTTGTATGCATCTTCATAGTGATCCCGGCTGGTGCGAGGTCAAATTTTTTTGTTTTCGCTGCATTCCCTACATCCACATGCTTAGAGAGAGAGAGAGGTGTCGATAAAAACAAAATAAGACATAGAAGCATCATGCATATTATTATAATAGCAACAAACTTTATCATAGAACTTTCATCATATAACTTCTCATGAACAAGTAACAATTCATCACAACATCTAAGTAAAAGCATAAACTATATTGAAAACCAACAAACTATGTTGTTAGTCAACTTTGCAACTACAATTCATCATCTTTTCAGGAAGGGTCAATCGGAGCCTTTTGGCAAGTCCACATACTCAACCATCATATAGTCTTCTATGATTGCTAACACTCACCGCATACACATGAGCAAAAAGTTTCAACTGACACATAGGAAGATAGGGGCTTATAGTTTTGCCTCCCAACGATTCACCTCAAGGGCGATGTCCAATAATAACTCATGCCCACCCATATCCAACTGGATATATGTTCATAAATCTTTCCTCACCACATGATGCTTGCAAAAATAAAAAAGGAATAAGGAAGAATACTTTGACTCTTGCATAAAAGTAAATACAGAAAAGTAAAAGATAGGCCCTTCACAGAGGGAAGCAGAGGTTGCCATGAGCTTTTATGGTTCTATGCTCAATCTCTTAGTGCAAAAGAATGTCACGTTATATTGCCCCTTGTGATAGCAACCTTTATTATGTAGCATGTCGCTTTTATTATTTTTCCATCACAAGTTCGTACAACGCTCAATTTTCTCGTACACTAAATGATCCAACACATTTAGAAGAAAATTTTATTGCCTTATTGCAGCGATAACAACTTGAAGAATCTTAATCCATAGGTAGGTAGGGGACTCCCAAACAAGATTTTGGTTTAAGGATTTTGGATGCACAAGTAGTATCTCTACTTAGTGTAGAATTTTTGCTAGCGAAGATAGGGAGGCACCACATGTTAAAGGATCTATGACAATATAACTTCTATGTGAATATGAAAAAACATAAATCATTACGTTGTCTTCCTTGTCCAACTTCAACAAATTTGGCATATAATATTTTTATGGGGACTCGAATCATAAAATATGTCCAAGATAGTGTATTTGCATGTGAATCTTCTCTTCCCTTATTAATTCTTTCATGAATTGCATCATTGACTAATGCTATGTTTGTCAATCTCCAATAAATTTTACCACTTATACTTTTCCTTATGTGATGTCATTACTTACCATAAGATTAGCATATGATCTTTTTCATTTATTTTCCTTTTTTTATTGGAACATAAAAGTAAAGTAAGCAAAACATAAACTAAACTTTATTAGATATCTCCAACGGTTACATAGATAGGTAGATCACTAATCAAGTACTCAAGAAAGATCGAACTAAACTTACTAAAGATCAAACTAAGATAAATAAGGGTAAAGATAGTGGTGGTGATAATTACAGGGCACCACCCCAAGCTTGGCACAAGCCAAGGGAGCGCCCCATACCATGAACTCAAGTCTCCTTTGGTGGTGAAGATGGTGGTGGTGGTGATGAGGCAAGAACGCTTCCCAATATAATCATGAGTAGCTCCGCGCCTTGAATCTCTCGGGCTCGATGAAGTAACCTCTGTTTTTTCCACTTCAGCCATAATGTGTTTATCCCCCAGGCCCCAAGAGTCTGTTCCTGCATCACTTTCTCTTGGACAAGGTATGTCCCAATTGGACGATAGGTGCACACGAGGAGTATTCTCGAACCCATAATTGTGAATCAAATTGTAAATTGTTTCGATGTAACCTGTGTAAAGGCCTCCTTGGAGGGAGTTCTTCTTGCACTTCGGGGCTTTCTTGGCTATTTGTTAGTCTCATGGCCTGATGGGGATTAGGACGAGTGGAGATGCCGGCTATTGTGCCCCTCTCGGAGGCTGGAGGGTGATCTCCAAGTAGGTTCCCCTCATCTTCCTCCATGGCAACACCTTCAAGTCCCTCTCCCTCAAGCTCCTCCCCAAGCAACCAAGCATCGCCTTCCATGTTGTTGGAGGAGGGGAATACATGATGCTAGCTCAATGGATCTGACAGAAAAATAGCAAGAAAGAAGAAAGAAGATTTCTCCGTGATACGTGGTCAATACATTCTGTGTGTATATAAAGATTTTTATCTTGGGAAACAAGCAAACGGGAGAAAAATCTTGCAGGGCGCACCGATGTCTTGTGCCCAAAGGGTTATGCTCCTGGTCGCTTTCTTATTTTCTGAATTTTTGTAATGTTCCAAACGATGTAAAATATTTTTGTGGATTTTTCGAGTCCATTTACTTACCGTATCATGTACCCTCTTTTTCACGATTCAAGTGTTCCGAAGGTTTTTTTATGTGTTCCTCCAAGATCATGGTTTGAATAATATTGCTTTCACCATTAATAGGGCATTCTGAAATATAGTGTTTAATTTTTGCCCATTGACCACCTTCGGGTTAGTACCTTCGCTATTTATTTTGATAGCTCCGAATGATAAACCCTTCGATAATATAAGGTCCTTCCCATTTGGAGAGAAGTTTTCCGCAAAGAATCTAAAACGAGAGTTGTACAAAAGAATATATTCACCCACTTTGAATTCCCGCTTTTTTTTTTGTCATGCCATCTTTTAACTTTTTCTTTAAATAATTTGGCATTTTCATAAGCTTGGGTTCTCCATTCATCTAGCAAGCTAATATCAAATAACCTCTTTTCCTCCGCAAGTTTGAAATCATAGTTGAGTTCTTTGATTGCCCAATATGCTTTATGTTCTAACTCAAGGGAAAATGACAAGCTTTTCCATAAACCATTTTGTAAGGAGACATACCCATAGGGTTTTATAAGTTGTTTCAGAGGCCCAAAGTGCATCATCAAATTTCTTAGACCAATTCTTTCGAACTATTAATAGTCTTTGTAATATTAATTTTATTTCTCTAGCTAATTTCAACTTGACCACTAGATTGAGGATGATAGGGTGATGCAATTCTATGGTTAACATCATATTTAGCAAGCATTTTACTGAAAGCACCATGAGTAAAGTGTGAACCAACATCACCATTAAATATCTAGGGACTCCAAACCTTGGGAAAATAACTTTTTAAGCATTGCTATGGAAGTGTTATGATGAAAGACTAGTTGGAATAGCTTCTACCCACTTAGTAACATAATCAACAAAGAACCAAAATATGAGTGTACCCATTAGAGGAAGGAAAAGGTACCATATAATCAAAACCCCAAACATCAAATGGTTCAATAGCAAGTGAATAATTCATAGGCATTTCGATGCTTATGGATATTACCAATTTTTGAGATTCATCACAAGATAAAACAAACTTACGGGCATCCTTGAACAGAGTAGGCCACTAAAACCAGATTACAATACCTTGTGAGCAATTCTATCTCCCACATGATGTCCTCCATAAGCTTCGGAATGAAATTTCCGTAGGATTTGTCCCTGTTCATGCTCAGGTACACAATGTCTAATAATACCATCTACTCCTTATTTATAAAGATGTGGGTCATCCCAAAAGTAATGTCTTAAATCATAGAAGATTTTTTTTTTTTGTTTGTAAGTGAAAATAGGTGGTATATATTTAGCAACAATGTAATTAGCATAGTCAGCATACCAAGGAGTGTTATGAGAAACATTTATTGCATCTAATTGTTCATCGAAAACTATAATCAATAGGTAGTGGGTCATCAAGAATATTTTCTAACCTAGACAAGTTATAAGCCCAGGTTCTCATCTCCCTTTCTATCAAGAAATGTAAATCAAATTCTTGTAGCAAGAGAACCCACCTAATGAGTCTAGGTCTAGCATCTTTCTATTCCATAAGATATTTTATAGCAGCATGATCGGTATGAAAACAGTTTTTGGAATCAACAATATAAGATCTGAATTTATCAAGCAAACACAACTACTAAAATTATTTTTCAGAGTAGCATAATTTATTTGGGCACTCTCTAGAGTTTTACTAGCATAATGGATAACATTTAATTTTTATCAAATCTTTGTCCTAGAACAACACCAACATCATAATCACTAGCATCACACATAATTTCAAAAGGCAAGTTCCAATCGGTGGTTGTACTAAGGTGCGAAGTTAAGGCTTTCTTAAGTGTTTCAAAGGCTTCCACACAATCATCATCAAAACAAATTGAACATCCTTTTGTAAAGGATTTGTAAGAGGCCTAGAAATTTTAGAGAAGTCTTTAATAAACCTCCTATAGAAACCAGCATGACCGAGAAAACTACTTAATACCTTTAATATCTCCAAGACATGGCATTTTCTCAATTGCATCAACTTTAGCTTTATCCACCTCAATGCCTCGTCGAAATTTTATGTCCCAAGTCAATACCTTCATTAACCATAAAGTGGCACTTCTCCCAACTCAAGACAAGGTTAGTTTGCTCACATCTCCCAAAACTCGATCAAGGTTGCTTAAGCAATCATCAAAAGAAGTTCCATAAAAGAAAAATCATCCATGAAAACCTCAACAATCTTTTCACAAAAATCAGATAATATAGTAGTCATACATCTCAAGGTAAAGGGTTCATTGCATAAACCAAAAGGCATATGTCTATAAGCATAAGTTCCAAAAGGATAAATAAAGGTGGTTTTCTTGATCAGGTTGGAAACAAGTATTTGAGAAAAACCAGAATATCCATCAAGAAAACAAAAGTGTGTATGCTTAGATTATCTTTCTAACATTTGATCAAGAAAAGGCAAAGGGTAATGATCTTTTCTAGTTGCTTTATTTAATTTTTGAAATCAATTACCATTCTATAGCCAAGAAAACTCTTTGTGGAATAAGTTCATTTTTATCATTAGGCACAACAATAATACCTTTTCTTGGGGACACAATGAACGGGCTTACCATCTACTATCACTATGGGATAGATTATACCCGCCTTAAGTTTTAGTAGTTTAGTTCTTACCACTTTTTCATCTTAGGATTCAAATGTTGTTGATGATCAAAACGGGTTTAGCATCAAGTTTCATATTAATCTTTTGTGGAAGAGAGGACTAATGCCCTTAAGATCATCAAGAGTATATCCCATAGCAGCTTTGGCTTCTTCGAATTTTCAATAATCTTTCTTCTTCGTGTTTCAAAGGTTAGCACTAATAATAATAGGATATATGTTTTTCTCATCCGATAAGCATATTTCAAAGTGTCGGCAATTGTTTTAAATCAAACAAGGATCAACTTTAGGTGGACGAGGACCTCCTAGAGTTTCAATAGGCAAATTGTGTTTAAACAGAGGTTGTTGTTCAAAGAAGATTTCATCTATTTCATTTCTTTCATGCATATGCATATCATTTTCATGGTCTAGCAAATATTGTTCTAGTGGATCAAGAGGAGGCACCGCAATATAAGCAAGACCAATTATTGTTGGGGAACGAGCAATTCAAAAAATTCCCACGATCACGCAAGATCTATCTAGGAGATGCATAGCAACGGACGGGGGAGTGTGTCCACGCACCGTGATACCGAAAAGGGTTATGTTAACATGGTTGATGTAGTCGAACGACTTCACGATCCAACCGATCCAAGTACCGAACGCACGCACCTCCGGTTCAAACACATTCAGCTCGATGACGCCCCTCGAACTCTTGATCCAGAGAGGGTCGGAGAGAGTTCCCAAAGACGACGGCATGATGACGGTGATGGTGATGTGAAAGGGCTTCGCCAAGCACTACGACGCTATGACCGGAGGAGTAAACTATGGAGGGGGCACGGCGGCTAAGAAACAACGTTGTGCCCTTGGGGTGCCCCTACCCATGTATATAAAGGAGGGGAGGAGGGGTGGCCGGCCCAAGGGGGGCACGTGGGGAGTCCTACTTGGACTCCCACCAAGTAGGATTCGCCCCTTCCTTCCAACAATGAGGGAAACGGGAAAGGGGGAGAGGGAAGGAAAGGGGCCCACGCCCCACCCCTTGTCCAACTCAGATTGGCTTAGGGGGGCACCACCTCCCGGGCAGCCTCTCTCCACTATGGAATAGGCCCATTAACTTTCCCGCTGGGTTCGATAGCCTCCCAGACCAAAAATCCTCAACCTTATCGGAACCATTCCTGTCCGGATATAACCTTCCAATATATCAATCCTTACCTCTCGACCATTTTGAGACTCCTCATGTCCGTGATCTCATCCGGACTCCGCACAAACTTCGTCACCAAAACACATAACTCATAATACAAATCATCATTGAACGGTTGCGATGGACCCTTACCGGGTTCGGAACTATGTAGACATGATCGAGACACATCTCTCGTCAATAACCAATAGTGGAACCTGGATGCTCATATTGGCTCCTACATATTCTACGGATCTTTATCGGTCAAACCGCATAACAAACATATGTTTTATTCCCGGTCTCTTTTTACTTTTCCGAAGATTCCCGAATTAATCTTATCACATTCCAAGGTTAATTTTCATTACCGGAAGGGCCTTTACCTTTTCAGAATGCAAATCCCTAACTTAACTATTAATCCAAACATTCTTGAAACCCTTAAGTTTTATTACCCAAAGGGCCCAGGAACCTTTAACACAAAGTGCCTCCTAATTCGGGATTTGCCAAACTCAAAAAATTGGAAATCAGAAGAAAGCAATAGTAAAAAACCTAAACGCTTAATGCAAAAAGGTGGGTTTTCCTCCATATTTCGGAGTTGCCAAAATCCAAGTTAGGGAAATTAAATCTTTGAAAAAGCTAGTAATAAAACTAAACATCTTTTGCTAAGATTAACATGGGTCTTTTCCACAATCAATTCTCTAATAATTTTATCCCGTTAAAAAATAAAAACAACTTTTTATTGGTCGGAAACCTTAACCCCACTTTGATTAAAACTAGTTCAAGAAGGATTCTAACACCCTGGGTTTTGTTTATGTTTTCCCTTGTAAAGGTTTAGTTAATCCAAATTCAGCCATGAATTTAAACCATTTTCCTGATTTAAGGAAATAAAATTAACCCTTTATTTTTGGCCTCTTGGAAATATTTCCTTTAAGGTTCTCCCAAATTGCACAAAAGTTTTAATTAGATTACATAATATTTAACACCCTGGATCGGTTTGAATTTCATGTTTTCTTTGTAAGAGAGGCTTTTCAACGGTCCCGCCAACAATTCTCCTTGAACTTGCAAACTTATGCTCCCCATTTAAATGAAAATTGAAGGTTTGTGGTTTTGGTTCCTCGTAAATTATGGATTCCTTTGCCAAGGCCTTTTGCCCTCCAAAAAGAAAATTTGGTCCCAAAAGATTTTCTTGACCCCGGATCCACTGGTTATTTTACCCCCTAAAACATAGAACCCTTCATCCGGAACCTTCATTTGTGCCTTCAAGGCAAGGAATGACTTTCCTTTTCCCTAATTTCCCCAAATGGTCGGGCTTGAACCGACCAATTTCCCACCTTTCAAAGAAAATTTACGATCCTTTTGAACCTTAAAATTTATCCGGATTCGTGGTCCAAAAGGCCTTGATCACCTAAATTTAGCCCAATTTTGGTCACCCCCTTTCAGAAAAATTCCTTTTGGTTCCTTTTGGTATTTCAGAAATTTTTGATCGCATTCCAAAGGATCCACTTTAAATTAGTTTGGTCCCCTACTTTCTTTAAAACACCTCCAAAGGTCTGGTAAAACCATTGCATACATATAAAGGAACCTAAGGGCTTGAACCATAAAGGAATGACTTTCCATTTTTGCATTTTTCGCAAACCTTTAGTTCCATCAAATTTACCCTTGTAACCAAAGGAAGCCCTTTTAATCCATTTTGAATTTTCTTCAAAAACTTTAACAAGGTAATTGTGCTTTGGGTGAAAGGTCCAATTGCCCCTTGAACTTTTAAAACCTTTGCCCAATATTTTAAGCAGTTTACCGGGGCCTTTTCTTGAAAAATTCCTTTATTTCAAGGTTCCTTTATGGCAATTCAAAAATTTTTGTTTCATTTGATTCCCAATTAGATTTCATCCTCAATAATTTAGAAATGGCTATAAGGCTTCCCAATTCAATTTCCCTTGGTAAATAACAAGCTTCCCAAAAGGTTCAGATAAACCATATCTTTGACCACATTCAAAGCGTTAATTTCAACTCCAAACTTCCCACCTAAATTGGTGTGGTTCACAACTTTTTGTTAGAACCTTTAGGGAAAGGACAAAACCTTCAAGTTCATTCCTATACTTTTTTAAGAAATCCTTTAAGGGAATTCATTTTTCAACAATTCCTTTGCCTTTTCAAATCATAAAATGCCCAAAGCTCCTTTGGGATTCATAGACAACATTCGTTTGGGTTGGAAGGCCTTATCAATTTGAACTTTTTAAAACCTTTCGCAACCCAAACTTTTAAAGAAAACCGCTTTGGTTTCTTCTTAAACCAACTCTATGGTTGCCTCAACGGAAAGGTCCCAAAGTTAACATTTGTTCTCTAAGAATCCCCAAACTCAAATTTAAAGGACCTCAAAGTAATTTAAAAATTCGGTTCACCGGCTTCCCATTATTGGTTCGATGGGTTTGGAAACTATTCCAACAGGTTTCAAATAAGGGCAAACCATAACCTTTACCTACGAGGTTCAAGAAACTTTATTTTTGTTTCATGATTTCCATTCATCAAATTTTAACTTTTCAAATTGGTTTAGGAAACTTAATGTTTCTTAATGAATACCCTTTCCAAATTCGGGGAGAAAATAACAATTACCCCCATAAGTTCAACCTTCCCCCAACTCAAATTTTTTTAAGAAACTCCCCTTTTCCAAGAAAGGAACCTTATCAAGTTGCCCTTGGGCCTTCGGATCTGTTATAACAAGGTGTTCCCAAAAGCCCTTTGGGTTTCTTATGGGAACACCAATTGACCTTCGGCTTAAATAAGTTGAACTTTTTAACTTTGCATCCGCCCCAAACTTTAAGAAAGGACACTTGGTTTCCTAAAAAGCCTTCATAAGGGTGTGCCTAAAATTTAATTCCCTATTTAAATGGAAAACCATTTTCTCCTTTAAATAAATAACCCCCAAAACGATCCGGTAAATTTCCTTAAGAGACCAAATCAAATTTAGGTCAAACTAATCTAATTAAAAATTACCCAAACGACTTTGGAACCATTTACGGGTGACCTGGGCCCTTGAATTGTTAAACCACCCCTTGTTTCAAAGGAAAAATCAATTAACTTCAAATACCCACCTACATGGATTGTAAGGAAAACAATTTTTGTTACAAATATTTTCCACTTTTCCATCCTTTCTTTAACTTTCCAAATTTTCAGTTTGTTTCAAAGGATATCCCTTTGCCAAAACATCATTTAAGGTTAAGGTCCCCCTTGGCCTTCCCTTCCCGGAGCAAACGTTGTATTTTTTAAGTTCTTTTTTTGCCCTTTTCCGAAACGGGGAACCTTAACATTGTTGCCCCTTGACACCTTCCGCAAGCCTTAAGGATTTAAATCAAGTTTTTCCAAACCCTTCAATTTAAGTTTCTTCATGGCCTTTAACCTTTATGATTAAAGGAAACCACAAATAACACTATCTTAAATTAACTTTGATCTTTTGGTTCCAAATTTGAATATGTGTTCACTAACAAATTTCCAATTTCAACTAAAATTTAGAACCATTCATCAAGGGTTTGCTTGAAATAAAATTAATTAAACTCATATTAAATAGAAAACCCTTTAATTCCCGATTTAAATAAAATCCACTAACATCAAACAAGTTCCGATATAATGTTCTCCTCAACGGGTTTGACCAAATTTCCAATTAATTTGGTCCTAAAACTAATTAGGACCCAGTGTAGGGCAACATCTTTCCAACTTGCTTTTGGAACCATTTTCCCAAGGGAAGGTGCCACCTTTCCCCTTAGCCAAAACTTCGTTTAATTCCATGTAAAAAATTAATTAACATAACCAAGAATCCCAAATAACCCACCTCTAGGCATTAAAGGTACACAACAATAAACCATGTATATCAAATATATTTTCAATTTTCCATCCTTTTATCTTCCAAATTACTTGGGCCTTTCCCCGGTTTCAAAGGCCAATTCCCTTGCAGGAACATCAAGTTTTAAGGCTTAGGTCCAAAACTTGGGCTTCCCCGGGAAGGAAGCAACCCTTCCTTGGTTTCTTCTTTAAGTTCCCTTCTTACCGGGCCCTTTTCCTTGAAATTTAGTGGGGTCTTTTAAACCCCATCAACAAATTGATGCCCTTTGGATTTCACCTGCAACCAAATTGTGAAGAAGGCTCAATTTGTCTTTTTTCCATCCCGCAATTATATTCCATCCATTGGAACCTTTATACCTTGGTGGCGTTGGTCGCCAATAAATTCTTCCAAGATTCCTCCCAGTGATAAAGTGGTTAATGGGAGCATTTCCAATAAAGGACAACCATAAGGTTCTCCCATTTGCCATAAACTTTTAAAAACATATCATCCTCAATTTCAAAAATTTAACTTCAACCCTTGGAACCATTCAATCCCCATGCCTCAAAAATTTTAAGTCCCTTCTAAGGTTAAAGTTTACCTGAACTTCAGAAGGAACCGCTTTCCACGCTCAAAACCCCGGTTTTTCGCAAGGCTGGTTTTAACCTTAACGGGCCTTCCTGATTAATTTTGGGCAGCAATGAGGTAAACCCTCCAAGTTATGGAACCCAATGTAAGTTGGCCCTTCATCCAACTTACCAGGAACCAAATTAAACTTAAGGTGGTAAGAAGAGCCATTATCCCCAACAAACTTTGGATATGCAAATATCATCTAAGTTCATGATTTAAAGTTTCAAAAATTAACCAAATTACTTAAGAACTCCCAATTAGATTGGACATCCCCATCAAACTAAATGATTTAACGGTTGATTAATTCAACCCCATGTCCCAACCATCCAAGTGAAGATGGATGTTTTCAAGGGAACCCCACTATGGTTGAATCTTATCTATAATAAGGGATTCCACGGACCTTTCGGTAGGTGTTTTGAGGCCTTCCCTAACATAATGCTAGGATCAAAGTTTAAACCCGAGATTCCCGCCAGTGAAAAACTGGCTTTGGGGCCCCAGTATGGAAGGAGGAGGTTACCCCCGACCAAGGGGTTTCTCCTAAAGACATTTAATAAGCCCAAGGTCATATTTTTAGAACATTTATTACCTTTGGTGAGGGGTTTTCATTTTATAATTTGGGACCCCATTAACCTAAGCCCAAAATTTTTTTTTAAGTTGCAAAAAAGGAATTAAAAATCCAAATGGAATAAATTGGGACTGATTTTGGCAACTATCCGGCTTTTGATTAATTCCAAAAGCCCATCCAGACCCAACACACCCCCGGCACCGCCCCATTGTGGGCCCTTTGTGGCTCCCCAACCAATTCTTTCACAATTATTCCTTACCCCTTGGGGAAAATAAAGAATTCGGGATTGCCACAACCTAAAGCCACAAAAACCTCGGGCCCATTTCGAAACCTTTACAAAAGATCCTCATCAAATTTATATCCCACGCCTTGACCAACAATTCACCCTGGGCCCTGAAAAAAAGGTTTGACCCTTCCTCTTCCATTGTTTTGAAGGTTTCACTTGGTGTACGGACTTTCTAAAGGGAACCGTTTTCCTCCCCTCAAACCCAAGGATTTTTTCCGAAGTGTCTTTGGTTTTAACCTTTAAAAGGAACCAGTAAACTTGATTCAACTAAAGGTTGGAAAAGAACCCGTACCACTTGTGTAAGTTTTTGAAACCAGGGTTCAAGGAACCGGTAATTAATGGGGTTGGCCGTTTTCATCCAACCTTCCAGAAATTTCAAATTTAAGACTTTTGGTTGGTTTGAATAGATAATCGAAAATTTTGTGTTCTATAATCATAACCCATCTTATGCGAGATCTGGGCCTTGGGTTGGTTAGGAAGGGATTCAAAAAATCCTTAAGATCAAAAGAAAGATTCTTTATTTCTAGGAGAATGCATGGAAAGAAAATTTGGGGGGTTTGCCCCACCATAACCCTTCGTTGCCCGAAGGCGGAAGTGTTTGTTCAGTTGAGGTAGTTAAGCCTTATGATTAAAGGAATTCCAAGTGAAAGTATGGCCCTCCGTTTCAAACGCCCATTCAATACCCCTTGAACTTTTATCTTAGTTAGGGTTTTCAAATTTTCCGTTAAAAACCTTAATTACCTTATTGATTGTATCCCACCTTCGCCGAACTAGTGCCCTATACAATTTAAATTGGAGGGTGGTTGGGACACCAAGAAACCTTTTGTTAATTTGGGTTGCCCTTGCCCTTGGAGGGAGGAAATTTCCCCGCCCCAAGGGGGAAACCAAGGGGATCCACTTGAAAATTTTTATGCCTAAAATGATTAGGCCCAACAATTCTACAAAATTTTTTAATTGCCCAACATTAATTTCTGTTTGGTGTTTATGGGTTTAAAACAAACTTTTATAAATTTGGGAACAAACCTTATTAACCCAGGAAAGCCTCAAAAGGCCTTTTTTTTGGTTTAAGGTTTCGTAAAGGGAAAAGGAAGTAAAATGGAAATCCAAATGGAATGAAAACCTTCGACCCTTTATTTTTGGAACAAAACGTGACCCAAAACGGGTTAAGCAAGGAATAGGTTGGCCACGAGGCAAGGAACCGGAAATTGCCCTTCCAAGCCCAAACTGGTGGGGCCCTTGGTTTGGTTTTAAAACCAATTTTTTTCAACAAAGGTAAATTTTCCAAAACCGGGGAAAAAAAGGGGCCCAAAAAACCCAAAAAAATTTAAAAAATTTTCCCCCGGGGGTTTTTTTCTTATTTTGGCCCCCCCAAAAAATTTTAACCCGGGGGGAAAATTTTTAAAAGTTTTTTTTTTTTTTTTTGGGGGGAAAAATTTTTTTTTTTTAAAGGGAATTTAATTTTTTCCCCCCTTTTTCTTGTTTTTTTAAAAATTTTTTTAAGGTTTTATGGGGGAAAAAAAATTTAAAAAATTTTTTTTTGGGCTTTAAAAAATTTTTTTTGGCCCTTTTAGTTTTTTTTTAAAAAAAAAAAAGGGTTTAAAAAAGGCAAAAAAGTTTTTTCAAATTTTTTTTTTTTGGGGGAAAAAAGGGGGTTTTGGAAAAATTTTTTTTTAAAATTTAAATTAAATTCCCCCCAAAAGGGTAAATTTGGGGGAAAAAAAAAATTTTTTTTTTTGGGTTTTTAAGGGCCTTTTTTTAAAAAATTTGGGGGTTTTTTTTAAAAAACCCCAAAAAAATTAATCCGGAAAAATTTAATTTGGGGTTTTGGGTTTCCCCCTTTTTCCCCTTTTTTTTTTTAAAAATTTCCGGGGGTTTTGTTCCTTTGGGTTTAAAATTTTTTTTTTAAAAGGGGGGCCCCAAAAAGGGGAACCCCGGGGGTTTGGGGTTTTTTGGGCCCAAAATTTTTCCCCCCTTTTTTTTTTTTTTAAAAAAAAATTTTTTTTTTTTCAAAAAATTTTTCCCCCGGGGGGGGGGGCCCCCCCTTTTTTTTTAAAAAACCCAATTTTTTTCCCCCCCCCAAAATTTTTAAAAAGGGTTTTTTTAAGGGAAAAGGGTTAAAAACCCCGGAAAGGGGGAAAATTTAAAAAAATGGGGCCCCCCCAAAAAACCCCGGGGTTCCCCGGGGGGGGAAAAAATTTTTTTTGGGGGGGGAAACCCCCCCAAAAAAAAAAAAAATTTTCCTTAAAAAAGGTTTAATTTTTTTGGGGGGAAATAAAACCAAATTTTTTAAAAATAATTTGGGGGGTTTCCCTTTTTTTTTCCCAAACCCCAAAAACCCCCAAAAAGGGAAAAGGGGGTTTTAAAAAAAAAACAAAAAAAAAATTTTTTTTTTTAAAAAAAAAATTTTTGGAACCCCCAAAAAGGTTTAAAACCCAAAAAAAAAAAAAAATTTTTTTTTTTTTAAAAAAAATTTTCCTTTGGGGCCCTTTTTTTTAAAAAAAAAAATTTAAGTTTTTTTTAAACAACCCCCAAAATTTGGGGAAAAAACCGGGGGGAAAAAGGGTTTAAAGGGAAATTTTAATTTAACCCCCAAAAAATTTTTTCCCCCCCCAAAAAAAAAAAAAAAAAAAAAATTTTTTGGAAAAAAAAAAAAAAGGGGGCCCTTTTGGGGAAGGGTTTGGGGTTTTTTTAAAGTTTCCCGTAAAAGGGGGTTTTTTTTGGGCCCTTTTTTTGGGGTTTTATTAAAAAAAAAAAATTTTTTTCCAAATTTTCCCCCTTTGGAAAATTTTTTGGGGAAAAAAATTTTAAAATTTTAAAAAAGGGGGAAAAAAAAAAAAATTTTAAAAAAACCCTTATTTAAAAATTTTTTAAAAGGGGGGAAAAATTTGGTTTTTAAAATATTTTAAAAAAAAAAAACCCAAAATTCATTTTTCTTTTTTTAAAAAAATTTGGCCCTTTTTTTTGGGTTTGAAAAAAATTTTTTAAAATATTTTTTTTTTCCCCCCCCCAAATTTTTTTTTTTTTTTAAAAAAAATTTTTTTTTTTTGGGGTTTTGGAAAAAATTTTTTTTTAAAAGAAAGTTTAAAAAAAAAAAAAATTTTAAGGGTTAAAAAAATTTTAAAAAAAGGGTTTTTTTTTCCCTTTTTTAAAAAAATTTTTTTTAAAATTTTCCCCCAAAAGGGAAAAAGGGGGGAAAAACCCTTTAAGGGTTTTTTGGGGGGTTTTTGGGGGGGGGTTTTTCCCAAAAAGGGGGAAAATTTTGGGGGGGGCCCCTTTGTTTTTTTGGAAAGGGGCCCCCCCCCTTTTTTCCTTTACTTTTTTTTAAAAAAACCCGGGGTTTTTGGAAAAAAAAAATTTTTTTTTTTTTTTTAAAAAAAACCTCCCCTTTTTTTTCCTTTTTTAAAATTTGAGTTTTTTTTTTTGGGGGGGGGGGGCCCCCGGGGGGGGGGCCCAATTGGCCCCCCTCCCCCTTTAATTTTTGGGCCCCCCCCCCAAAAAGGGTTAAGGGGGTTTTTTTTGGGGAAAAAAGAAAAAAAAGGTTTTCCCCGGGGGCCCCCCTTTTTTTTCGGGAAAAAAGGGGGAAAAATTTCCCCGTTTTTCCCCAGGGGCCTTTTTTTTCCCCTTTTTTGGGGTTTTTGGGGTTTTGGGTTTTTTTTCCCTTAACCCTTTTAAAACCCAAAATTTTTTTTTTTCCCCCAAGATTTTTAAATTAAAAACCCCTTTAAAAATAATTTTTTTGGGTTGGCCCCCTTTTTTTTTTTTTTTTCCCCCAAAAAAGTTTAAGGGGGGGGGGAAAAAAAAAAAAGAAAAAAAAAAAATTTAAAAACCCCCCCTTTTTTTTTAAATTTTTTTTTTAAAAAGGAAAACTTTTCCCCAAAAAAAAAAAAATTTTTTAAAAAAATTTTTAAAAGGAATTTTTTTAAATTTTTTTTTGGGAAAAGGGGTTTTCCCCTTTTTTAAAAAACCCCCTTTTTTTTTTTAAAAAAAAAAAAAAAATTTTTCAAATTAAAAAGGGGTTTTAATTTTTTTTCCCCCAAAAAACCCCAAAGGGGATTTAAAAATCCAATTCCCCCCAAAAAATTTGGTTTTTAAAAAATTTTTAAAACCCAAAAAAAAAAAAAAAAAATTTAAGGAAAAAAAAAAAAAAAAAAAAAAAAAAGAAAAAATTTTTAAAAAAGGAAAAGGTTCCCTTTTTAAAAACCCCCAAAAGGTTAAAAAAATTTTAAAAAGGGGGGAAAACCTTTTTAAACAAATTTTTTTTTCCCCCCAAGGTTTTAAAAAAAAATTTTCCTTGTACAACTAAATTTAAACCCCTTTTGGAAAAAAATTTTTTGGTTTTCCCCCAATTAACCCTTTTAAAAAAAATTTTTTTAAAAGGGGTTAAAAAAAAAAAATTTTTTTTTTTTTAAGGAAATTTTGGTTTTTAAACCCTTTTTTAAATTTTTGGGGGAAAGGGAAAAAAAAAAAAAAATCCAAAAAAACCAAATTTTTTAAAAAAATTTAAATTTAAGGTTTTTTTTTTTGGAAATTTAAATTTTAAAAGGGGAAAAAAAAAAAAAATTTTTTTTAAAATTTTTTTTCCCTTTTAAAAATTTTTTAAAAAAAAGGATTTAAATTTTTAAAAACCCAATTAAAAATTTTAATTTTAAAAAACCCTTTAATTTTTTAAAAAAAAAAAAATTTTTTTTTTTAAAAAACCCCAATTTTTTTCCCTTTTTTAAAAGGGCCAAAAGGGGGGGGTTTTTTTTTTTTTTTTTTTAAAAAAAAAAAAAAAGGAAAAAAAAAATTTCCAAAAAATTTTAAAAGAATTTTTTCCCAAAAACCCAAAAACCCCAAACCTTTTTCCCCGGGCCCCCCTTTTTAAAACCCCCCCTTTTTTTTTTTGGGCCCCCCCTTTTAAAAAATTGGTTTCCCCCCCCCTTTTTTGTTAAAAAATTTTTTTTTTAAAAAAAAAAAAAACCCCAAAAATCCTTTCCTTTAAAAATTTCCTTTTAAAAAAGGGGGGAAAAAAAAAATTTTAAAAAAAGGGTAAATTTTTTTTTTAAAAAAAAAAAAAAATTTTATTTTTTTTTTTTTTTTCCCCGGGGGGTAATTTTTTTTTTTTTTTTTAAAAAAATTTTTTCCCCCCGGGGTGGGGATTTTCCCAAAGGGCCCCAAATTTTCCCCTTTTTAAAAAGCCCCCCCAACTTCCCCCGGGAAAAACCCCCTTTTTTTTTTAGGGGCCCCTTTAAATTTGGGAAAAAGGGAAAAAAATTTTAAAAAAAAGGGGGAAAAAAAATTTTTAAAAAAAAATTTTTTTTTTTTTTTAAAGGGAAAAATTTGGGAAAAAAAACCGGGGAAAAATTTTTTAAAAAAAATTTTGGGGAAAGGGTTTTTTCCCTTTTTTTTGGGTTTTTTAAAAAAAAAAATTTTTTTTTTGGGAAATTTTTCAATTTTTAAAAAAATTTTTTTTTTCCACCGAATTAAAGGGGGGGGGTTTTTTTTTCCAAAAAATTTTTAAAAAATTTTTTAAAAAAAAGGGCCAAAAAAAAGGTTTAATTTTTTTGGGGGCCACCCCCAAAATTTAAAAGGCCCGAAATTTTCCCCCCCCCCGGGGGCCTTTTTGGGGGGAGAATTTTAAAAAAAAAGGGGGGGAAGGTTTAAAAGGGTTTTCCCCAAAAACCCGCTTTTTTTTAAAACCCCCCAAAAAAAAAAATTTTTTTTTTTCCCCAAACCCAAGAATAAAAAAACCCCGGCCCCAAAAAATTTTTTTGGGGGGCCCCCCTTTTTTAAAAGGGGAAAAGGAAAAGGGGGGGTTTTTTTAAAAAAAGGGGGGGGCCCCCCGGGCCCCCCAAAAAATTTTTTTTTTTGGGGGAAAAATTTTAAAATTTTTTTTTTTTCCCCCCAAAAATTTTAAAAAAAAACCCCAAATTTTTAAAAACAAAAAAAAAAAAAAATTTTTAAAGGTTAAACCCCCTATTTAAAAAGGGAACCCCCCCAAAAAAAAAAAATTTGGGGTTTTAAATTTCCAAATTTTTTTAAAAACCCAACCCCTTTTTAAAAAAACCCAAAATTTTTTTGTTCCCAAATTAAAAGGAAAAAACCCCCCAAAAAAAAAAAAAGGGGTTTTTAAAGGGAAAAAATTTTTATTTTTCCAAAAAACCCCCCAAAAACCAAAAAAAACCCAAACCTTTTTTTAAAGGGGCCCAAAAAAAAAAAAAAGGAAAAATTTTCCCCTTTTTCCGGGGTTTTAAAATTTCCTTTTTGTTCCCCCCAAAACAAAAATTAAACCCCTTTTTTTAAAAAAAAACCCAAAAAATTGTTTTTAAATTTTTTTTTTTTTTTTTGAAAATTAAAATTTTGGTATAAAATTTTAAAAAAAATTTTTTTTCCCAAAAATTTTTTAAGGAAAATTTTAAAATTTTTAAAAAAAAAATTTTAAAACCCAAGGAATTTTTTTTTTCCTTTAAAAAAAAGGTTTAAATTTCCCTTTTTTAAAAAAATTTTTTTCCTTTTTCCCAAGAAAACCCCCTTTTGGGGTTTTTTTTTTGGAAATTTTAAACCTTTCCAAGGGGGTTTTTTTAAAAAATTTTTTGGGAAAAAAAAAAACCTAAAAATTTTAATTTCAAATTTTTTCCCCTTAAGGCCCCCCAAAAAAAATTTTTCCCCCCCTTTTTAAAAAAAAAACCCCCCCCAAATAAAATTTTTAATTTAAAAGGAAGTTAAACGGGGGAAAAAAAGGGGGCCCCCTTTTTGGTTTTTTTTTCCCCCCAAAAAAATTTTTTAAAAATTAAAAAAGGGAAAATTTTGGGGCCAAAATTTTAAAAAATTTTAATTAAACCCAAAAAAATTTTTCCCCAAAAATTTTTTTTTCCCCCCGAAAAAAACCCCCTTTTCCTTTCCCTTTTAATTTTCAAAACCCCGGGTTTTTCCCACAAGTACAGGGATCAATCGTAGTCCTTTGAGTAAGTAAAATGTCGAACAACGAGGAGAAGTAAATGACAAGTGGTTTTACTAAGGTAATTTCTGCAAGCACTGAAATTGTCGGTAACAGTGTAGTTTGATAGCAAGATAATTTGTAGCGAGCAAGTAAAGATAACGGTAAATATAGTGTAGCAAGGTAGCCCAATCCTTTTGTGGCAAAGGAGAGCCTAGCGGTCTCTTATAATAAGCAAAGCGTTCTTTGAGGTACATGGGAATTTCATCTAGTCACTTTCATCATGTTGGTTCGATTCATGTTAAGCTACTTTGATAATTTGATATGTGGGTGGACCGTTGCTTAGGTGTTGTTCTTACTTGAAGAAACCTCCTACTTATGACTAACCCCTAAAGCATCCGCAACTACGAGAAAATATTAAGATAAAATCTAGCCATAGCATTAAACTTTTGGATCCAAATCGGTCCTTACAAAGTAAGCGCATAAACTAGGGTTTAAGCTTCTATCACTCTAGCAACCCATCATCCAATAACTACTCCACGTTGCATTCCCTTAGGCCCAAATATGGTGAAGTGCCATGTAGTCGATGCTCACATGACACCACTAAGGGAATCACAACATACTATATCATCAAAATATCGAACACATATCGAGTTCACATGACTTCTCCCGTGACCTGAAGAACAAAAGTAACTACTCACAAATGATAATCATGCTCAAGATCAGAGGGGTATTAAATAGCATAATGGATCTGAACATATAATATTCCACCAAATAAACCATATATTAATCAACTACAAGATGTAATCAACACTACTAGTCACCCACATGTACACAGTTCGGCACAAAGATTGAATACAAGAGATGAACTAGGGTTTGAGGCGATATGGTGCTATTGAAGATTGGCCTCCCAAAGATGAGAGTTGTTGGTTATGATGATGGCGATGATTTCCGCCTCCGGGAGGAAGTTCCTCTAAGCGGAATTGCTCGCGGGAGGAAAAAAAGTGCCCATGCCCAAGTTCGCCTCGGCTGGCGCTCCGTCAAAGTACTCTCCTTATTTTTTCTTGGTTATATACTAGAAGATGGGCACGGAGGTGGGCGAGAGGGCACAATGCACCGGGGTGCTGGGTTGCTGGCGCGCCAGGTGGGTGTGCCCACCTAGTGAGCCCCCTCTGGTAGTTATATTCTCAATATTCTTCATATATTCCAAAGCAATTCTCCATAAATTTTTAGCTCATTTGGAGATGTGCGAAATAGGTGACTCTGGTGTAGCTTTTGAGGTCTGAATTCCAGTGCGGAATTCTCCCTCTCTGTGTAAACCTTGCATATTATGAGAGAAAAGGCATTAGAATTACTCCATAAAGCATTCTTATGCATAAAAACATTATAAATAACAGTAGGAAAACATGATGCAAAATGGATGTATCTAGGAGAACATTATATTGAAGATCAAAGAGGGAGAAGAAGCCATCTAGCTACTAGCTATGGACCCGTAGGTCTGTTGTGAACTACTCACGCATCATCGGTAGGGCGGCCAGAATGATAGAAGCCCTTCTTGATCGATTCCCCATCCGACAGAGTACCGGAAAAGGCCTCTAGATGGGATCGTGAAAGAACAGAGACTTGCGGCGGCAGAAAAATTGTTTAAGGTGGCTCTCTGTTGGTTTCCCAATATTTGAGAATTTATAGAAGTGGAAATAGGTAAGATGGAGCGATGAGGGGCCCACAAGGCATTAGGGCGCACCCTGTTTCCTTGTCGTCTCCTCGCTTGCGTTCTGGTCTCTTCCTGAAGCTTGTAGGGTCTCTCTTATCCAGAAAAAAATCATTAAAAAGTTTCGTAGCATTTGGACCTCGTTTGGTACTAATTTTCTGTAAAAGAAAAAACAAGCAGAAAACAACAGCTCACACTAGGCACTTGGTTAATAGGTTAGTCCAAAAAATGATATAAAATAGCATAAAAAGTTTTTTAAATACCCAAGATTGATACTATAATAGCATGGAACAATAAGAAATTATAGATATGTTGGAGACATATCAACCACCTATCGGAACCACGCAAAAAAATCATCGTGCCTTCATTGGTTTGACTTCTCCAACCCCCTCCTTTATGTTCATATGCAAAGTCTTTACTTTCCATTGCTCAACTCTTAGACTTGCATGTGTCGGGTGTTGCTTGACTTGGTAGAATTGCTAAAACTTGCCTACAACTAAAATTGGGTCAAGGCTAGGTTTTATTTGGTCAAGTAGTCTAATCACCCCCTTCAAGACCTACTTTAGACCCTACATCATCGTTCATGTCGATTGGCCATACTATTGTGGTGGTTGGTAATTAGGGGTTCCTTCCATGGCTAGAACTTGAGACACCCCACACACGCGAACTGGGTGGATCGGTCGCGTGAGGCGTCTTGTGGCGTGTGCAGGTCGGCGTGGTGCATAGACGGCCTTGCCATGCACTGTTTTGAGGTTTTGTACTTTGTTTGTGCTTGCATACGATCGTGTTGGCATTACGCATGCCGGGAGCCGCTGAAGCTTTGACCGGCCTCTGGTTACTGGATACTTGTCGGCGCCGTCCTCCAGTGCTTACTGTGCGTGGATGTGCAGGCAAATGGCAAAAAAGCGGCCAGTGAAGGATAGGGAACCACCTATTCTTTGTGGATCATTGATAAAGCATGTTGTTCATACTCTGTCTCGCTTTGAGACTACCATTAGTTTTGGATATCTATGGCCGACCAACAAAAACTTGGAAGTGACAACAAGGAATGGATGCATGCAGGTCATGACCAACAAGTATAGGGGATCAATCGTAGTCCTTTTGATAAGTAAGAGTGTCGAACCCAACGAGTAGCAGAAGGAAATGACAAACGGTTTTCATCAAGGTATTCTCTGTAAGTACTGAAAGTAGTGGTAACAGATAGTTTGGTAGCAAGATAATTTGTAACAAGTAACAATAGTAGCAAGGTGCAGCAAGGTGGCCCATTCCTTTTTATAGCAAAGGACAACCGGAAAGTTCTCTTATAGTAAGCAAAGCATTCAGCAGGGACATATGGAATTC
The DNA here is from genome assembly GCA_021605205.1 of Aegilops longissima. NCBI lineage: Eukaryota > Viridiplantae > Streptophyta > Magnoliopsida > Poales > Poaceae > Aegilops > Aegilops longissima. The sequence continues at coordinate 6,390 of JAHIAM010006113.1, read as the reverse complement.
TCGTCTAGTGGCGTTCATCATGTTTAGTTGATTAAGCCTTGATACTTTGATAATTTGATGTGTGGGTGGACCAGTGTTAGGGTGTTATCCTTACTTGAACAAGAAACCATCTTATGATTAACCCCTCTCACAAGCATCATAACTATGGAAGAAGAATTGGGATAAATCTAACAATAGCATGAAACATATGGATCCAAATCAGCCCCTTACGAATAACACATAAACTAGGGTTTAAGCTTCTCGTCACTCTCGCAACCCATCATCTACTTATTCCTCCCCAATGCCTTCCCTTAGGCCCAAGTATGGTGAAGTGTCATGTAGTCGATATTCACATGACACCACCAAAGGAAGAACAACATACATATCATCAAATCGAATGAATACTAACTTCACATTATTACTTGTAACAAGTCTTCTCCCATGTCCTCAAGAACAAAAGTAACTACTCACAAATCATATTCATGTTCAAGATCAAAGGTGTAGTGAATATGCTTAAGGATCTGAACATATAATCTTCCACCAAATAAACAAACTAGCATCAACTACAAGATGTAATTAACACTACTAGCAACCCACAGTTACCTATATGAGGTTTTAGGACAAAGATTGAATACAAGAGAGGAACTAGGGTTTGAGATGAGATGGTGCTAGTGATGATGTTGATGAAGATTGGTCCTCCCCTGATGAGAGGATCATTGGTGATGTCGATGGTTTCGATTTCCCCCTCCGAGAGGGAAGTATCCCCGGTGGAATTGCTCCACCGGAGAGGAAAAGTGCTCCTGCCCAGGTTCCACCTCGAGACGGTGGCGCTTCATCTCAAAAGTCTTCTTTTGATTTATTTTCTAGGGAAAATGGCATCATATAGGAGAAGGAGGGCCGGAGGCTGCTTGGTGGGCCCTAGCTTGGGTGGCGTGCCCGAGGCGCCACGATCCGAGCTTGTGGCTCAGGGTGGGTCCCCTCCGATGATTCTTCTTCCAATATTTTTATTTATTCCAAAATAATTCTCCATAAATTTTTAGGTCATTTGGAGCTGTCAAGAATATCTATCTTTGTTGCAGCCTTTTTAGGTCCATAATTCTAGCTGCCAACAATCTCCCTCTTCATGCGAAACTTGCAAATTAATATAGAAAAGGCATAGAGTTGCATCATACAGTGAAATAATGAGCCAAAAAATAAAAAATAACCGTGGAAAACTGTTGGCAAACGTAGTAGAAAACAAAAAAAATCGCCCTATGATCACCCAGGAACAATATGAAGATGCATAACGGGTTGTTATCAACAATCGTTACTGACTCGGGAGTGCAGCGGAAGTAGATGAGTCAGTGTAGATCGTACTCGAAGTCACTTGAACGTTCATGACGATCCCGTGAACCGCCCACGAATGATCCCTCGAACGGAAGACCAAAAGCAAAGCCTCTCTACTTGGTTGCAAGCGTACGGTCTTCACGATCCGGCAGCACTTTGCCGTCCAGAGCTAATCATTGCCGGAGAATTAGAGGGAGGAGATTAGAACCACACCGAGCTTCTAATTATGAGGATTAGAGGTGGCTAGGGCTCGCTCTAATTAGTTAATTGGGACCAACTAGAATGTGCACTAGATCAACTAGAGGAGGCTCCAAAACTTGTGTGTCCATAGGGTGAAAGTCCTCTAGTATATATAGGTTAGAGGGGAGAGAGAGGGCAGCTACCAAGCGGGGGAAGCCCCCCTTGGGGCGCCGGCCTAGGAATATTAAGCCCCCATTAGGGAAGAGGCGCCTTCCTACTGGTCCCTTGTGGCCCAAGTTGCCTTCCACCTCTTGGACTTTTAAGGCCCATTGATATTTAAATTAAATATAAAATATTCTAAAAAATTTCAGAGCATTATATATATGATTTAACATCCCCAAAAACATTTCCACCTATATAAAATAAATCGGTATTACCCGATATTCACCGAAAACCCTTGCGGTGACCCCGAAACGCTTCCCGAACCTCTCGGAACTATTCCGAATATTAATGAAACAATTTCAAAAATATGTTCTCATCACTCCCGTCCTACTAACACTCGGTAGATCATGATTACCTTAAGCTTGTGACCCATAGGTTCGGTAAACCATAGAAACCCCTTCGTTCAATGACCGATAGCGAAACCGTGGACATTCATATAGGTCACCATGATTACATGAATGATATTCGAGTGAACCTTTGGTTATCATGTGATGTTCCCTTTGCTTCATGATACTTTACAAAACCCGGTGTGTATCGGTATCCTCCTGAGTCATCACCATGCTCAGTATACCATTGCTCCCGTTACCGGTTTTGTTCTTCTATTCTCGTTGACGTGTTCTGGCATCCCGTTGACGTTGTCACCTGTGTCTGGCCAGACGATGATGGATGCCGTCACATCCAGAGGTCCCTAAGAATATCTCTAATATTTCTCCAGTGTATCTACTTTTCCTAATGCTTTTTCTCTGGCTTTGGACTCTAATTTGCATGATTTGAATGAAACTAACCCGGAATGACCTTGTTTTCAGCAGAACTACCATGGTGTTGTTTTTGTGCAGAAATATAAGTTCTCGGAATGGAACGAAGCTTTTTGGAGAATTTTTATGGAATGAAAGAAAAATATTAGAGCCAAGAACCACCGGAGGTGCCTGAGGAGCACAACCAGAATCGCCCCCCTCGGTGGCGCCAAGTGGGTTGTGCCCACACAGTGGCCCCTTGACCCTATCTCTGGCTATAAAATCCTATTTTGAAGACAAATCAGGGAGAAAAATTATCACATTTCATGAGGCAGGAGCCGCCGCCTCCTGTTCTTCATTGGGATGCCAGATCTGGAGCTCGTTTGGGGCTTGGAGAGGGGAATCTTTGATCGTCGTCATCACCCACCTTCTCCATCGCCAATTCCATGATGCTCCCCACGGGAGTTAGTAATTCCTTAAATGCGTCTCACTGGTCGGTGAGGAGTTGGATGAGATTCATCATGTAATCGATTTAGTTTTTTAGGTCTTGATCCCTAGTATCCATTATGTTTTGAGATTGATGTTGTTGTGACTTTGACATGCTTAATGCTTGTCACATTGGGCCCAGGTGCCATGGTTTCATATCTGAACAGTTTACGTTATCACCATTATATCTATGTTCTAGATCCGATCTTGCAAGTCATATTCACCTATTACGTGTTATGATCCATAAACCCGGTGTGATGATGCAGGGATACTTTCAGTGATGACCGTGGTTTGAGGAGTTCATGTGTTCACTATGTGTTAATGCTTTGTTCCGATTCTCTATTAAAAGGTGGCCATAATATCCCTTAGTTTCCTTATGGACCCCGCTGCCACAGGAGGGTAGGACAAAAGATATCATGCAAGTTCTTTCCATAAGCATGTATGACTATTCACGGAATACATGCCTACATTATATTCATGAACTGGAGCTAGTGTCGTATCGCCCTAGGTTATGACTGTTATATGATGAATATCATCCAATGAATTCATCGATACAATGCCTAAGAATTTTCCACATATTGTTCTTGCTAAGTTACTACTGTTACAATTGCTACAAAACCATTGCTATCACCGTTATCGTTACTATTGTTGCTATTACTACTATCGAAACTATCATACTACTTTTCTACTAATCATCTTGCTGCAGATAATTAATCTCCAGGTGTGGTTGAAGTGACAACTCAGTTGCTAATACTTGAAAATATTCTTTAGCTCCCCTTGCACTACCGCAGGATACTGCTAACGCGACACTACAATCAGAGACCCTTCGACGAAACTGTGTGTGATGCCATAATCACAAACGATGGTGTAAAAAAACCCGTCAAAAAAGGTGCGAAATGTTTGCGATGACGGATGCATCAAACATGGTTCAGATTTTAGTTGCGTGTGCGATGCATGGCATACGGTTCAGTTCAATTAACTGTTTGCGATGAGGAGGAACAAAAGAAACGGGCAGACAGATGAAGGTTTGTGCGATATACAGCATAAAGTTCACTTGGATGAACTATTTGTGATTAGGTAACACAAAAGAAACGGTCAGCCAGATCAAGGTGTGTACGATATACAACATACAATTCACTCGGATGAACTGTTTGCGTTGAGCCAAGAGAACAGAAACGGTTCAACTTGAAACATGTGGGAAGACCGATAACAACACAGACGATTCCTGTTAACAAGCCGTGTGTGTTGTCAGCAAACGATTGTTGGTATACAATTGTCACTGATTGATGAAATCATCACCGACGGGTTCCATTGTTTATTCCGTGTGTGATGTGATTTTCTCTGTCTATAGAGCATCAACATATATACTTAAAAGACAGCATTGCAAAACCAAATTAAGCATACAATTACACAAGTGACTACACATAACATTTCCACACACCAAATTAAGCAATTACATGCATACTAAACTAGGAAAGCGAGGATCTAATCATCTACTTATTGTTGCGACGGCGCTTTCCATTGCTCTACTTCGGCTAGATCCACGGCCGTTTAGGGAAGCAGAGCACTTCCTCATGTCAATAATCCGCATGTACATGTAAGTAGCTCATATGCGCCTCCTTGGCAGCATACGACGTGAGATTTGTCGAGTATCTCCATCCAGGCCGACTGCCAGGCACGCTTATCCTTGTTGCAGGAATCCTTCATGTCTCTATAGTAGGGGTCGATGATGGCCTCGGTGATGTGAACCAGTGAGTCCTTCTCATGCTCCTTACTGCCACAGATCTAGTATTGGCCTAGATGTCGACAGGCTTCTGGCAGGCGATGCTAGAATTCTCGAGCGCCTTTACACCGTTGGTGATGTCCACCGTGCGCGAACATGTAGTGGGGTTGTTGACAAACCTGGTGAAAGCGCTCACAAGGCCTTGTGGCGAGCAATAGTGGTAAGCGAGGACATGCTAGCGCACGCACATCTGGCTGACGACAACCTTGGGGCGAGACTCAGCCGGCGCGGGTGTACTCGGTCGAACCCGACCACCTTGTACTTCTCCTCGGCAAGCAAAAGCTCCATGATGTGCGCGAGTGCTCCACCTAGACCGGGTCATTGGTGTACACCACCGAGAGGTCCGTGAACCTTCTGTGGGTCTTCACCATGCACGACATGCATGGTGAACTGCTGCTCATCATCGGCAGCCTCTCGGAGCGCCATTGGAGCCGCGCAGGATACCCTCTAAGAATTTGTCATGGTGGGTGTGCTTCTTGCAATGGTGGGCCGCGATCGAAAGGTTTTGGCGACACGAGGGTTAAATGGCCACTGTAATAAATGGGGGCCAGCCGGCCTGTAATCGTCACGTCTTGTCACGACGTTCATAGCGGAGGATTCTAGTGCACGCTTGACAACACCGCACCGCACACATTTCGTTTGACCACACATGGGCTCTAGGAGGCGCCGAACGTATTGTTGGTGAGCCTGTTCCTGGGCCACCGCGCAAGCTTCCCGCCCGGCTAGTTTGGCCACGCATGGGCTAGAACAGGGACAAATCATGGGCGTTTATTGGCAAAAAGCTTTTTAAAAACTAAGTGTGTGGAATGACTTCGGTCATAAGTTTACCCGTGGGTGATGAGGTCAAAGTTACACAGAAGGGTGGTGATGGGGTGGTGATGGACACTCGAGTGCGATAATTTATTATGCGTTCTACAGGGCACACGGTTGAAGAAACCAACTGTGTGCAATAATGTCGAAGATCGTAGTCGAGTTAGCTATACAGATCGTGTGCTATGAGACCGACAAGCTAAACAGATTCGAGAATGGTTAATAAAATCTAAGACAATTGCATTTTAAGGTCAAAATAGTGCTATCAATATACGAGTCTCATACGATGCCATTTCAACGATTGTACCACAAAAGCTCGAAATATTACAAGGTTCAAATTCCAGAGTTATATGACTCAAGTTCGAAGATTACAAGGTTCAAACTGATATTAGAAATGAACTTCAGCTCATCAGCTGCAAACGCTCGCGCTAATCCGCTGGACATGGATATCAGAGAGGTTAAAACTAATATTACCACTTCTAAGTCTGGTTTTGAAACCTCATAATTTTTCCAAAGGGGCCAGCCACTGAGAAGTCGTGTACGGGGTTGACATGATGACTTTCCATTACTCTGTCATATGAAGTTCCAAACTGAAATTCAGCATTTTTGGCGCCTATTCCATTCTGCTGCAGGCGCCGGCACTGATTAACAAACCATTCATTTTTTCCAAAATAAATGTAGGGCAAACCTCATTACCTTCAGCACCCTTGCTCTAACAAAAAAGAACCTGGTGAATATAATCTCTGGTAAGGTCCCTCGGTAGGAGTTCAAAGTAATTTCTGAGAGATGCAGATCTAGGCATTCGACGTGATTGTTATATTGTATCACATTATCCACCACTCGGGCCTAATCTTATCTCTGAAAAAAAAA
>JAHIAM010006112.1:0-20562 GCA_021605205.1 Aegilops longissima | reverse complement strand
TACTAATATCAAGACTTCTCCCATGTCCTCGGGAACAAGCGTAACTACTCACAAAGCATATTCATGTTCATAATCAGAGGGGTATTAATATGCATAAAGGATCTGAACATATGATCTTCCACCAAATAAACCAACTAGCATCATCTACAAGGAGTAATCAACACTACTAGCAACCTACTAGTACCAATCCCGGACATGGAGACAAGAATTGGATAAAAGAGATGAACTAGGGTTTTGAGAGGAGATGGTGCTGGTGAAGATGTTGATGGATATTTCCCTCTCCCGATGAGAGGAGCGTTGGTGATGACGATGGCGATGATTTCCCCCTCCCGGAGGGAAGTGTCCCCGGCAGGACAGCTCTGCCGGAGCCCTAGATTGGTTCCACCAAGGTTCCGCCTCGTGGTGGCGGAGTCTCGTCCCGAAAGGTTGCTTATGATTTTTCCTTTGACGAAAGAACTCATATAGCAGAAGATGTCCATCAGAGAGCCAACAGGGGGCCCACGAGGCAGGGGGCGCGCCCTGGGGGGTAGGGTGCACCCCCCCACCCTCGTGGCCAGGTGGGTCCCCCTTTGGTGAACTTCTTTCGCTCAATATTTTTTATTATTTCCAAAAATGACTTTCGTGGAATTTCAGGACTTTTGGAGTTGTGCAGAATAGGTCTCTAATATTTGCTCCTTTTCCAGCCTGAAATTCCAGCTGCGGCATTCTCCTCCTTATGTAAACCTTGTAAAATAAGAGAGAATAGGCATAAGTATTGTAACATAACGTATAATAACAGCCCATAATGCAATAAATATCGATATAAAAGCATGATGCAAAATGGACGTATCACCGGTGCAACTGCTCGTTCGGTTGCCGCTGCACGGGCCGGAGCAGATGCAAGTGCAAGTGCTGGTGCAGGTGCCGAAGCCGCTACTGCTGCCGGAGATGGTGCTCCTTGTAGAGCTGGTGCCGGTGTCGGAGCTGGTGCTGGTGTCGATGCCCGATCCTCCGGTAGATCAGCCTGATCCGCTGACGCGGTCGGTGCCCAATTCTCAGCTGGATTAGACTGAGCTGCTGCCGCTGTCAGTGCTAGAGCAACTGCCGGTGCTCGATACGTTGCTGAAGGTGGTACCGATGTGCGAGACAGCGGCGATCGTGTCTGGTCTGCTGTGATCAGCTTTCTAACTTGACCACGCTTCGTGACCATGATACACTTTTTTTCTTCATTTCTTTTAAACGCGAGAAGGACTAATTGTGGCGTTTTTGTTAAACCAAACTGCAGTTCATCATAGAGGTTCAGCTTGTACTCGCACAACAGATGATCCAGTTTTTCCATAATATAAGTGATGGATAGTGCCTTCAAGCATCGACACGACATAAGAAGCGAAACCTGCAAAATAGCCATCGAGAGCAAACCAAACGGTTTATTCTGTGATGAATGTCACACGGCAAAACCCGCATCTTAAAATTGCAGGAAAAGAAAGAAAACATGACATTAAATCAATAAGATTTAGACAGTAAATCAATAAGATTTACTTGATGTGACATGAGTGAATCCTTACCGGGAAATCACTATGTTGAAGTACTAAACAGAAGATTGATCGTCCAACTACGAGTGGCATGCAGGGGCCCCGCCTACTCCCACAAGCAGGACAGTCCAAAGGTCGTGACAAATCGTATGGACCGAACATCCATGGGACTGGAAATCCTAGTGGGTGCGATAAACCCTGCAATGCATACAGATATTGGAGTGTAACCATAATTGATAAACCGTCCTCACAAAAAAGATGATCTGGATACTTTAAAATATACAGACTAAATTGAGTGGATAGATATTAACATAGACCGTTCTCAGGACTGACCACACACCAAAAGCGGCAGTACTAATAAACAATACACGGTTCACAAACACAAATCAAGTACTGAACAATAGTACCTACTATAAACAAGCAAAGTTGCACTAATTAAACTCTGCAAACTATTTCTTGCCACTGACCTACGGGATGAACCCCGCATAACTGACTAGGCCATGGACTTCGTGAGAGATGTCTACATGCACCATCACCTTCTCGTCAACCTTGGAGAACCTACTAGAGTGGTATTTCCACTCATAAACATGATCATGAAGACAGGCCGCATCAGATTTGTTGGGAAGCTTTAGAAGAACCACACGCTTCGTAATCGAAGGCGCAACCAGGAAATTGTTGTGGTCAAGTACAGCTTCGAGAACACGCCTGACAACAATGCTACATGAAAACACTAGTTCAGGACACGTGGAGACAAGGACACAGTAGCTGGATAGTTTAGCAGTAGAACTCATCCTCAGGTCTTCCAGTTCACACGGCATGACTTTGAGAACTTCATCTCCACCGCGGACCTGGTTCTAATTCAAACAGAAACCATATTTTATTACTACCTCCATTCAGAAATATAAGATGATTTTCGATATTATACTCCATATATGACTACATATACGCACAAGAATGAGTGAACAAAGACACTAGAACATGTCCTCAAAGGAATGAGAGCAGAGGGATTACTTGCAATATCCATAACACAAATTACTGAGGCAAATATACCCTCTTCAAAGGTAGCATTGATGTTCATAAAGTACTCCCTCTGTCCCAAAATTCTTGTCTTAGATTTGTCTAGATACAGATGTATCAAGTCAAATTTTAGTATTAGATACATCTGTATCTAGACAAATCTAAAACAAGAAATTTGGGACATAGGGAGTAGTTGAAAGTAATCTATAAGAAATCAGTATCAACCTCTCGCATGTTTTGGTCAAAAGAGGAATTTAGAACCGTCATTTGGCACACAAAAATCACATGCAAGATCACCCAGAAAGTTGTACTACTAGTACTAGTACTGCGTGTTAGATGAAAAAACACGATCAAGATCGAGAAAAAGATCATTAAGAAGAGATATTACCTGGACTTGCTTAATGAAGGATCCCGGAGAGGGGGGCTTGGACAGGGCGATGGCTTTGAGCTTGTCTGCGGTAGTCTCGGTGGGGTGCTTGCGCTTCTTCGTACCATGAGCCTCGACGGTTTTGGCCAGAGCCATAGACATCACTTCGGCCGGTGCTCCAGCGTCCATCAAGAAACTTTCAAATAGAAATAAAAGAAAATAAACCATAATCACAAACCCAAAAGAAGAAAAGAGATGGAGTTATAGGATCAGTCTCGGGGTTGCAAGACCGAGCCTTGGCCAGAATCAACACCATTGATGCGCTCACCTTTCCTTCTTTGGGAGAGAAGAACAATGGCAGAAGCAGGTCGGGGTTTTCTTGAAGAAATGTGGAACAAGATGAGGGAGAAGTGAGTTGGGTAGAGAGGAAGCTGAGAGAGAAGAGTGAAATGACGGTTGCTTCGTCCGTCCAACTTACTGCTGGAAAGGAGGTTTTTTTTTTATTTGACGGCTCATTGGGCATTACTGCGGTGCTTTGATCAGGGTAGTCTACCGTCACTCTACTATGGAGTAATTTAGTGCATGGTTGGTGGACCCCGATGCTAGCTGTCCCACACGTCGGCGAAAGTGAGTAATTTAGTGCATGGTTGGAGGAGGATCCACACGGTAGAGCGTGTCCACTGTTTTTCTGAAGAAAAAATGATTACATCAAGCGTTTCCACTCTTACGACGGAGGAGTGCGAAACACGACAGCCACTTGAACATACACAGTGCTCCTACTACTAGGCATGTGCAGTGGTTCATATGTCAGTACTACATAATCTTGTTGCTAGTGTAGTAAGATATGACGACAACAAATGATGTTGTGCGCATGTCAACTATATGAACAGTAATGTACTAACATAGTGCCGCTTTCTCGATTGTCCGGTCGAGAATGAACGGTGAGATCAATGTTAACAGAACTAGGTCTACAACGCACGGAGAGTACGGTGCTACAGTACTCCACGAAACATGAACCATATGAAACACGAATAGTGTTAGGCAGGGTGTATGAAGGGTGCACGGGATGGGAGCAAAAGTTCCCTTCTCGACCCACTTTTGGGTGTTTGGCAGAGTGCATGAAGGGTGCATGAGTCCACACTAGTAGGTTAACACAAATACACGAAGAGGAAACAACTACTCTAGGTGTGTAAGTCATCTTACGTTGTGCACTGCGACCAAGGCGGAGAGGAAAACGAGAAACCTTAATGTGTTTTTGCTAATTAATAGCATTGCATGCAATGAACTAACCACTTCATGCCATGTTTATTAGTTTCAGGTCATTGAAAGCATGCACGGCCCATGTCCCTTATTGGTTGATATGTCACAAAACAAGAAACGGGGAGGGAGTTAATGTACCGTGCCTAAGTGTTTTGGGATTATTTGGTTTTTGTAAGGTGACTTACACACCTAGACAGAGGAGTATATTGAGATGAGAATGCAACCAAACACGCCCACACGCTTTGTGCTACAGTGACTGATCTGCACCGTCTGAGTTTGATCCAACAGTCATGTTGCGCCAAGACATGGTCATGCCCATGTAGAGGGCGCCTAAACACCACTGAAGTCCCTCTGCTTCTCGAGGCGCACGACGTTGGTGATGCAGGGGGCGAAACAGCTGAAAGGCAATGCAATCTACGGGAAGGTGGAGGTAGCCAGCCGAGGAGCGGGGAATCTTTTGGTTTTCACCATGGTAAAACACTAGTCAACGACTTCTCACATCAGGGAGCAGTGGGTTTTACAGGCGGAGTCATCGTGACTAATTGCTGCCGCGCCTGATCCCGTCAATCAAAAAATTAAAAATCCTGCCGCGCCTGCTCCCGTCAACCAAAAAATTAAAAATCCTGCCGCACTCAAACACCAGAGCAACGCCGCGGCGGATATTTAAATTTACCTACTGGCACGTAGATAAAAAATGGGTGAAAAACAAATGTGGCGGCGTCCTAGCTAATCGGTCGAACTAGCCTAACTAGCTAGCCACCGTGCTTCACTGATGTACTTGGCGGGAAAAGTGGTCTTTCATGATTTGATGACTCATTTACTTGCTTCGGCAAAAACGCGCGGTAGGGCGTCCCACGTCAGGAGAATATATGCGTGCACCACCCGGGAGGACCCCGAAACCGCATGGTAGGGTGTGCCATGTCTCGGCACGAAGGAAAATGTGCGTGTAAAAATTTACTGTATCAGACGTAGTACCTATGATTCGACCTCGGGACCCAGCCAGTCGGTCAAAAACACCCCACTAGCCACACGGCTTCATCATGCTAACATGGCATGGAGGATAGGTGTGGTTAGCTCCATCTCGACCAGCCACAACGTCTCTTGTTCTAGGCGATTCTTCTATTTTCCAAGCTTTTTATAGTTGCAATAACACCATGGCAAGCTAGCGCAGCTCTTCATGTGTGCCCGTGCAAAGGTTAGACGATGGAGAGAAGAGAGAGATCGTAGACCTAGGACCCACCAGTAAGTTAGTCAACGGTCATGCATGTGTTGACGAGGCACTCCCTCTACTCTACTCAACGTAATACTGTTGTTTCAGACTGTCGATTTATGCTTTGTAGTCCAGGTTGCCAGTTCGAATCTCGTCTTTCATATTTGTTAGTTTTAGGTCCAAATTTGATTAATGACAAGTGGGACCCCCGTGTGTTGTTTCGATATTTCAGTGTAGGATGGTTTTTTTTGAACAAACACTTTGCGCGGTAGAAAGTAACGGCACAAGTTACACGTATTTTGCAAGTTTACGAACAAAAATGACAGCGCCATAGAATATCACATCCACCCCACAGCTTAGATGCTATGGTGATACGAGTTTTTACACCATTGGAAGTGAGATCCAATGGCTTGGGAGTAGTCTTTGTAATTATGCACAATTTCCAAACTCTCCAAAGGTTTTTTGCAAATAAAACATTCAGGCCTCGTGTGTGCCATTGCATCTTGGATCCAACGGCTGCCCATTGCTAATATTAGGTGCTCCCCGTAGCTTAATTACCTGCTACGGTGATATGAGCATCTAGGTCGTATGATCAGTAATCAGATGGCACATGTGTAGTACTTGTACTTTCTGCGCAATTCCCAAACTCTCTCAGGCGTATATTGTAAAAACATTCAAACCTCCTACTGTGGGCCATTAGATCTCCGTGAACTCGTATCACCATAGAATCTACGGTGCGGGAGCACCTCATATTCTCCCATGTGAGAAAACATAAGGCGCTCTCGCATCTTGGATGCTACGGTGATACGAGCTTCGAGGTCATTTGATCTGAGATCCAATGGCATCTGAGCAGTCTTTGTGCTTGCAAGCAGTGGTCGAACTCTTTGGGGGCTTTTCTGCAAAAAACCATTCGAACCACCGAGGAGGTGTTGGGTCACAAATCCAATGGCTCTAAAGAGCTTGTATCACCAAAGCATCTAAGGTGTGGTAGCACATGATATTCTTACATACAGGAGAATATGATGTCCTCCCTCATCTTAGATGCTACGGTGATACGAGCTTCGAGGTCGTCGGATATGGGATCCAAGGGCATCTGAGTAGTTTTTGTACAAATTGTGTGCAATTCTCAAACTCATCAAGGTTTCCTGTAAAAATATTTAGACATCATGCGAGCTGCTATATCTCAGATCTACAAGCTCCAAGCAACTCGTATCGACATATCTAAGGTATGGGGGCACATGATATTCTCCCGGGGAGGAGGGGTGGGGGTGCACAACCAATCGGTGGTTGGGAGGGTGGCGACAAATATAATCTAAACAACCCTAAAAAGAGCTTCACAATTTTATCTAAGGTCGAGGGGGTGACCCCCGACAATCATAGCTCCGCCTAATTAAACACAACATTTGCACGTACTGTAGTACTACACTTAATATTCATGTTTCAGTTTCATGTTCGTTTTAAGTATTGAATTGGGGACCATGCATGTCTTACATTTTACTCCATTCGTTCCTAAATATTAGTCTTTTTAGAGATTTCAAGTGGACTGGCACATCCGAATGTATATAGACATTTTGCTCCGTATGTAGTCGCTTGTTGAAATCTCTAAAAGACTAATATTTAGGAACAGAAGGAGTATTTTTGAATTCGTGTCATACATGCATGGTTTGGAAAAATAGATGCACTATACTTATTGGATTTTTGTTGTGTTTGTGTGTGGGTGTCTGTGTGTGTGTGTGTGTGTGTGTGTGTGTGTGTGTGTGTGTGTGGTCATATGCTTGATACATACAAAGTTTTCTCACCTCCATATTGTTCATCTTTTAAATTTGAATTTGCATTGAAAAACTTACCAGGGATACCATGAAATGTGAAATCCATGTTGAGATCACTATATCACAAACTCACTCTAATTCAACAACTCGTCATAAATCAATTACCACGTTGAGATTAGTATTTGCAAGGAAAATACGGGCATTGTAATACACATAGATTCGTTCGGCAATTTAAAAGGTTCCTTTCGTATTCTCGAATGGTAGGACCCAACAGCGTACCAGCTAGACCTTGGGTCGTGTTGATCCTAAAAAAACCAGGCTCGTGTCCTTCTGGTGGCGTGTGTGGTACGCACATTAGGCAACCCCAACCAGTCGAGCCTCCGCGTTTCGGGTCGAAATATCTGGCGGCCAGAATTCCAACCCTAGGAAATTCCCATCATGTCCCCGGTCCATAATGACTACCGATGAACAACAGAGGGATGCTTTAGTAACTAGACAACGTTACCTACCGTGTTTAGCACGTTCAATTCCTCGATCGCCGCTCGCCAAGGTCACCCGTCAAGCATTGCCTAGTACTACTACTACACCAGATGAGCACGGAATTGAGCTCGTTTGTTCGTGCCTAGTACTTGACTTAATATATCGTGCAATGCACTGGTATGGAGGGATTATCCTTTGCTCTCATATATAACTTGTCTGAAGTCTAACTAAGCAAAATGTTTGACTGAATCCTTTCTTAAGAAATACAACAGACAGATGTATGGCTTGAAAATTTATTGCATGATGCAGGTTATGATATTGTTTCAATCCTAGATCTTAAATTTCAGAAAATCCAAAAGTGACCATAAATTCTAGAAACTGAGCATGGTCACGTGATATGGCACAAATATTACTTCGTAATTTTTTTCTTCAATTTGAGACAAGCTGCTTATGACAAGTTGCAGAAATGAAGAGCCAAGGTATTTTGGAACAAAGACCTGTCACGCTAAGGCGAACGCTTTCACTATTGAAACCGTGGGTGTTTACGTGCCGCCACGAGTCCTGCTTCTCATCGGCAGGTGTCGTCCGAGCAAGCATGTGAGTCGACGGGAGGCGTGTGAGCAGACCGCTGCGCCAGCTGACAGGGATGCGTGTCAGAAGACCACTTTGCAGGCTCACCGGGAGGCGAGCCCTTTGACCAGGCTCCGCCGCCCACCTTCGTCCCAACTGCTCCCACTTTTAATGTTGCCGGTGCCGCAGTATAAAATCAACCCCGCACTACCCGGTATCGCTACAATCTTCTCTCTTCCTCTCTGATTCTCCTGTCATCTACCTCCAACCAGCCTGACCTAAACGTACGCCATGCCGCATCACGATGGTCTGCCCTTAGTCTTCTAGTTTCCTGAGGAAGACACCCATCCGGAGTCTCAAGAACATAAGGTGCTTTGGGACGAGCTTGAACTGGCCTTGCGGGAAGACGCCGCGCCTATCCCCGCTCCCGTTCCGGCTCCCGTCGCCCCAACTGCGCCAACGCCCATCCCCATGGCATTGATGGGCTGGGAGCTGCACATTGTCGCCGAGCTTGATGCCACGGGGTTCCACGAGGTCCTCGCCGACTTTCACGCGCCCATGCACCTGCTAGTGCATACGCTTCGCGCGCTGCAGCAATCGACGCGCCAAACGCGTGCGGTGCGCACTGCCAACGATGCGCGCTGCGCGTCGGCAGACGTCGCGCGCCGTGCGGTGCCCGAGCACACGAATGTCTCCGCTGCACCGCTGATACCGCCTTGTCCCAGCAGGTGCGGTGTTCTCGATGGCATGGATGGCCGCCGTCGACCGCTTCCTTGCACCAACGCCAATCGCCTCCTCCCGCCAGTTGACTTGCTACCAAGCCCAGAACATTTTGGCCTTCCTTGAAGCAAGGCCAACATCCAGGAGTACGCCAACAATGGCGCAAGGCGCCGCTGTCGCCGTCGGTTAGTGGCCTGATGACACACAGAGCATGCAGAGGAGCCGCTTCCCACTGCAAGACGCCCCCGCCGCCGCCGCGTAATCTAAATTTGCCATGAAAAACGTTGGGATTGCCATGCTTAAAATTCGAATGTTTATCATTCCCGTTTATTTTAGATTGATCGTCATATAATTTAAAGTCGGAGTCAGACTGAACGAAATCTATGGTTTGATCGATTGAATGTTCTGCTAGAGCCATATCAAATTAAATATAAAACGTCATCAAGCCACATGTATTCCTTGTCATCCAACGACCTAGACTGCTTCAATGTCGAGCGCTCAACACGTTTAGTGTGCAGTTCATGCCAAAAATAGTGCTAATCACATAATAACACGCAAATAATATCCTACTTAATATCTGTATGCACTTAATATACTTCCAAATTAACGTGCATTGCACGTACACACTGACTAGTGCTGCTAGCACGTGAAACTGGTGCCGTAACTTGTGAACACGTCCATATATGCTCAACGGCAACATCGCCCGCGAGTTCTTCGTGTTTGCCCGTGCGTCTAAACGCAGAAGGGGAGGAGAGTGAGAGCACACATGGAACCCACCAGTAAGTGAAGGTGAATAGTACTAAAAATAATATTACATGTTATCAATTAAATAGGCTGCGGTAATATAAAAACATTATGTGAACAAAGGGAGGTACAACAAACATTGTTGTTCTACGTATGTTGCCTATTGACGTGCGGCTTGAAGGCCCTGGTCGCATGTTCGATCCTCGTCCTTTATTTTTTAATTTGTATATGGGTCCAAATTTGTTTCATGACATGTGGGCCCCTCGGTGTGTAGTTTGTAGCACTTCAATTTGTGGGTCGAAATTTTTTCCATTCCATGTGGACTATCGGTGTGTAGTTTTGTAGCTTATTTATAATAATTAAAGAGAACAACAGAGTTTTTGCAATAATACCATGGTGCGACGTTGAAGGCGAGAAAGGACGTGCGAGAGAGCGATGACCGAGCCAGAGGGAAATCAACTAGGGGAGTTAAGGGGTTGCAACGGTGTTTCGAGTAGTTGTGGGCGAATGCTACGAAAATATAATCTAAACCGACGGAATAAATGCCTACACAAATTAATCCAAGGTTGGAGTGCCCTCGCAATGTAAATAGCTCCGCTTATGAGGGATGGAGAGGTAGCTTCAATATGTGGAAGATACGGCGTGAGAAAGCAAGGTCAATCAAGAGACATATAGATAGAGAGACAAAGTGAGTGTGGTCCGACATTCGTTGAACAAATATATATGCTCTGGAGAGATATTGTCCGATTGAGCTTTTGGCAAGGGTGAGGGCTGTAAGATAGAGCTTGAGAGATGATCCAGTCACAGACGTGTAGATATATTTTGTGCGTGGGAGGAACCAAGGTCAATCGATCACATAGGGTCGTCGTGCGATCGAAAGAGTGAGACAGGTTGGAGAGAGTACCTATATAGACAATGTGCGTGAGAGAGTATACAATGTGAATAAGTCGAATTGGGTTCAAACATGGTGATATATCGTTTTTTTCCAAGAAAGAGCGAGGTTAATCGAGACATACAAAGAGAGAGAGAGAGGGGGGGGGGAGAAAGAGAGAGAGAGAGAGAGAGCGTGGCCCGCCATGAGGTCGAAAGAGTGGGGGCGGCTTCGATGGAATGACCTACATAGACAATCTGCGTGAGAGAGTATAGAGTGTGTCGATCGAGGCCCGAACAGGGAGATATATCATTTGTGTGTGAAAGAAAATGAGGTTAAACGAGACTCAGATAAAGAGAGCGAGATTGAGCGAGTGTGGCCCACCGTGCGGAAGAAAGAGTGAGACAGTCTCGAGGGAGTGACCTAGATAGACAACGTGCGTGCGTGTGCAAGAGAGGTTGGGGGGCTAGATAGGCAATGCATGTATTTAGCGCGAGAGGGTGAGAGGGAGAGGGAGAGAGAGAGAGCTCGGGGTGGGGTGCAATGGCGGGTTTGTGAGGTAAATTCATTTCGTAACAGAGTGGAAAAATGGGGTTGTGTAGTTGAGAGAGTTAGAGATTGAAACATGGAGAGAAAGAATGGATGTGTGTTGGAAACCGATAGCTTCCTAAGGTGGTTAGGAGAGGAAGATTGACCGATACAGGAAGTATGTAGCGTAAAAGGGGGAGGGGGGAGCTAAAACAACATATGAGTGTAGATAGTACGAGACTTAATATCGATGTTTCAATTTTGCGTACATTGTAAGATTTGAACTGAGGACCATGCATATGGGTAATTTTTTCGAATTCGTGCCATACTAGGTTTCGAAAAGTTGACATTGACTCGATTTGTTGTGCTATTTTGTAGGTCTGTTGAATCCATCCAAAAGTTTTCTCACTACCATGGTGTTCATCATATACATATGAATTTGTGTTAAAAAAGTAGCGTGGATACAGTGAAATGCGAAATCCATGTTAGAATTGGAGATCGCTATGTGACACACACTCTAATTCAAATAACTAATTATGTGACACACACTCTAATCCATGTTAGCGCGGATACCGTTTCAATTTTTTCTTCAAATAACTCCTCATTAACTAATTTATAGTATCTCATTTCGAATGACTAAGTATTGCAAGGAAAACACGGGCATGGATGGGCTGGGAGCCGCACATTGTCGCCGAGCTTGATGCCACGGGGTTCCACGAGGTCCCCGCTAACTTTCACCGTGCTGCACCTGCCGGTGCACAGCCGTCAAGGCGTGCATCGACAAGACGATCGCGTTTCGTCTCGTGCACATGCCACTGATGCACCTGCATGTGCACTGACATGCTGATGACCCATAAGTATAGGGGATCTATCATAGTCCTTTTGATAAGTAAGAGTGTCGAACCCAACGAGGAGCAGAAGGAAATGATAAGCGGTTTTCAGCAAGGTATTCTCTGCAAGTACTGAAATAAGTGATAACAGATAGTTTTGTGATAAGATAATTTGTAACGAGCAACAAGTAACAAAAGTAAATAAAGTGCAGCAAGGTGGCCGAATCCCTTTTGTAGCAAAGGACAAGCCTGGAAAAACTCTTATATAGAAAAGCGCCCCGAGGACACATGGGAATTATCGCTGCTAGTTTTCATCACGCTCATATGATTCGCGTTTGGTACTTTGATAATTTGATATGTGGGTGGACCGTGCTTGGGTGATGTTCTTACTTGAACAAGCATCCCACTTATGATTAACCTCTATTGCAAGCATCCGCAACTACAACAAAAGTATTAAGGTAAACCTAACCATAGCATGAAACATATGGATCCAAATCAGCGCCTTGACAGCAACGCATAAACTAGGGTTTATGCTTCATCACTCTAGCAACCCATCATCTACTTATTACTTCCCAATGCCTTCCTCTAGGCCCAAATAATGGTGAAGTGTTATGTAGTCGACGCTCACATAACAGCACTAGAGGCTAGACAACATACATCTCATCAAAATATCGAATGAATACCAAATTCACATGACTACTAATAGCAAGACTTCTCCCATGTCCTCGTGAACAAACGAACTACTCACAAAGCATATTCATGTTCATAATCAGAGGGGTATTAATATGCATAAAGGATCTGAACATATGATCTTCCACCAAATAAACCAACTAGCATCAACTACAAGGAGTAATCAACACTACTAGCAAACTACTAGTACCAATCCGGACACGAGACAAGAATTGATACAAGAGATGAACTAGGGTTTTGAGAGGAGATGGTGCTGATGAATATGTTGATGGAGATTGCCATCTCCGATGAGAGGCGCTGGTGATGACGATGGTGATGATTTCCTCCCGGAGGGAAGTGTCCCCGGCAGAACAGCTCTGCCGGAGCCCTAGATTGGTTCTGCCAAGGTTCCGCCTCGTGGCGGCGGAGTCTCGTCCCGAAAGGTTGTTTATGATCTTTTCCTCGGCGAAAGGCCTCATATAGCTGAAGATGGCCATCGGAGAGCCAACAGGGGGCCCACGAGGCAGGGTGCGCGCCCCCCACCCTCGTGTCCAGGTGGGCCCCCCTCTGGTGTACTTCTTCCGCTCAATATTTTTTATTATTTCCAAAAATGACTTTCGTGGAGTTTTAGGACTTTTGGAGTTGTGCAGAATAGGTCTCTAATATTTGCTCTTTTTCCAGCCCAGAATTCCAACTGCCGGCATTCTCCCTCCTTATGTAAACCTTGTAAAATAAGAGAGAATAGGCATAAGTATTGTGACATAACGTGTAATAACAGCCCATAATGCAATAAATATAGATATAAAAGCATGATGCAAAATGGACGTATCACATCCGCGCCCGTGTCGGTGCCCGTGCACACGAATGTCTCCGCCGTGCCGTTGACAGCGCCTGTCTCATCAGCGGATGCTGGTGCCCCTCGGTCGGCATGGATGGCCGCCGTCGACCGCGATCCTGCACCAACGCCATCGCCTCCTCCGCCAGATTGACTCGCTCTGAAGTCCAGAACATTTGGCCTTCCTTGAAACTAGGCTAACGTCGAGAACGCCAACAACGGCGCAAAGGCGCCCGTGCCGCCGTCGTCGCGGTGGCCGATGACACACAGAGCATGGCAGAGGAGCCGCTTCCCACCGCAAGACGCCCCCACCACCGCCGCGTAATCTAAATTTGCCATGAAAAACGTTGGGATTGCCATGCTTAAAATTCGAATGTTTATCATTCCCGTTTATTTTAGATTGATCGTCATATAATTTAAAGTCGGAGTCAGACTGAACGAAATCTATGGTTTGATCGATTGAATGTTCTGCTAGAGCCGTATCAAATTAAATATAAAACATCATCAAGCCACATGTATTCCTTGTCATCCAACGACCTAGACTGCTTCAATGTAGAGCGCTCAACACGTTTAGCTTGGGGTTAATTTCATTCCAGAAATAGTGCTAATCACATAATAACACGCAAACAATATCCTACTTAATATCCGCATGCACTTAATATACTTCCAAATTAACGTGCATTGCAGGTACACACTCACTAGTGCTGCTAGCACGTGAAACTGGTGCCGTAACTGGTGAATGCGTCCAGATATGGTCAACAGCAACATCGCCCTGCGAGTCCTTCATGTTTGCCCGTGCGTCTAAACGCAGAAGGGGAGGTGTCGGTGTACTAGAGTAGGGGTACCCTAGTATCCCGAACTCGTGCACGGACAGTTGCAGCACCCCGCGGCAGGGCTGGCCTGGTGACCGCCAAGGTCCTCAGTGGCTCCTTTGGAGCCATTCAAGAACAAAGTAATCAAGGCCCTGGCAAGAGGAGCTTGCCGGGAAGGCCACTCGAGAACACGAAGAATAAGACCCGGCAAGAGGAGCTTGCCGGAAGGCTTGGTGAGCGACAAGCTCCCGAAGCGACAAGAACCTTGCAGCGCAAAGGCGCTTCCTGGGCAGGTAACCTCTTCATCTCCGCTCCAGCTCATCCGCCAACGCGTCGCCATGGGGCTTTCCGACGCACGCCAATCAATGCTGTGCAGCCAGCGGGAGCGGCGATAAGCGATAAGCGACGAGCTACCATCGTGGCAATCGGAGGCGCACTTGACGATCCTCTCGTTGCCTCGCTTCGAGCGACAGGGACGGACATTTATGGCTTTTTGTCCCTTGCGTCGAGTTAGGTATAGATCACTATACACTGCATAAAGCGGTGTACCAACCTCTGTTTTTCCTATTTTATCCTTGTCTACTTGCCACTGTGGTGACCCCTTGTGCCTATAAAAGGAGGCCCAAGTGCAACGAGAAAGGGTTCGCCCGGTTCAGTTCATTCGACTCATTCCCTGCCGATTGTACTAGAGTAGGGGTACCCTAGTATCCCGAACTCGCGTGCCTGACAGTTGCAGCACCAGCTGCAGGGGCTGGCACAGTGACCGCCAAGGTCTCGGCTGCTCCTTTGGAGCCATTCAAGAACAAAGTAATCAAGGCCCCGCAAGAGGAGCTTGCCGGGAAGGCCACCAGGGCACGGCGAAAACAAGACCCGGCAAGAGGAGCTTGCGGGAGGAAGGCTTGATGAGCGACAAGCCCGGCGCGACAGAACCTTGCGCTGCAAGGCGCTTGCCGCGCAGGTAACTCTCTTCATCTCGCTCCAGCTCATCCGCCAACGTGTCGCCATGGGGCTTTCCCGAACGCAGCGTGTCAATGGGCTGTGCATCCAGCGGGAGCGGCGATAAGCGGCGCTGATGAGCTACCATCGTGGCAAACGGAGGCGCACTTGACGGTCCCTGTTGCCTCGTTCAGCGGCATGTGGACGGACATTTATGGCTTTTGTCCCTTGCCGTCAGAGTTAGGTATAGATCATCAGACACTGCATAAAGCGGTGTACCAACCTCTGTTTTCCTATTTTACCCTTGTCTACTTGCCACATGGTGACCCCTTGTGCCTATAAAGGAGGCCCAAGTGCAACGAGAAAGGGTTCGGCCGGTTCAGTTCATTCGACTCATTCGAGACCATAAACACTCGTGGCTAGGTTTTGTAGCTCCCATTGCTCCCTAGCAAGAACACAATACAATCAACCAAGCAGCAGAGGAGTATTATCTCCGGAGAGCTCCGGCTGGGTAAATCTGCTCGTGTGCATCACTTTGATCCGCTCTTTGTACAATCTCCGCCCCCCTCCGAACCACAAGGGACTCGGTCCCATAGGTGTTCGTGGGTCATGATCAGCTTCCCCGACATCTTTGGCGCGCCAGGTAGGGGGCGTCGAGACTGTGTGAACCTGATCCAGCGGTCACACGAGCAACTTCCTCATCATCTTCATCAACATGGCGCCAAGAAGAAGTCTTGGTGGCAGCAGAGCCGTCGCTGTCGAACCCACCACCACCGAGCTGACGGGTGGTGGGGAAGACGCCGCAGAGGAACGGGCGCTGCCGAGAGCCCACGACGCCGCCATGTCCAAGGACAAGGCGGCGCAGCGTCGGCGTCGAATCCGCACAGCGTCCTTCTCAGAGGCGCGAGACCGACAACATCATGATGCTCGCAGCACCATACGCTCGTTGGATCAAGGCCAAGCTGGAGGATCCCGAGGCCCTCGAGACCCGCATGCACGCCAACATGCCGGTACGAAGGAGTATCTCTTGGCGGATGCTGCTCCTCCCAACTTGGTTAGAGTCCGAGCATCCCGCTCCTCGCCCCGTCACGCCATTGCCACCCACCACTCCAGCGGAAGCCTTGGCGAGCTCAGCTACTTCTAGATTACCCTCCAACGGCCGACAAAGGTCGACGAATGGAGGGCCACAATCAGAGTCTCATCGGCTTTGCTAACGGCGACGTTCGCGGCAACCAACTGCGCCCTGCCGCGGCGAGGCGACAAGGCACGAGCCGGTGGCGACGACCTGCGGGGTGACACCACCATGCACTCCCCTTCCCGAAGGCCAAGATCACCAGCTCCTCGGATCCACCTCGACAGCGACTCCACCGCGTCGTCGGATCCACGAGCTCGCCGTGATCAGCGCCAAGTTCTTAAGGAACGACAAGAAGAAGACGCTCGAACCCGCATCGAGCGCCGAAGAGAAGCGCAGCGTCAATCCGACCAGCGCGCTGGACCCACTGTTGATATGCATGCGCCAGGGGAACCAGGCGACTTGCCGTACGCGGTAGGTTGCCCTGCGTTCACTTGTGAGCTGCGGCAAGTCCAGTGGCCCGACAAGAAAAACTTCAATCCAGATGTGCCAGAGAAGTATGATGGCAGGACACACCCATCGGAGTTCCTTAGCATCTACACCATTGCGGTGCAGGCTGCGGGGGGACCAGACGACAAGATCCTTGCCAACTACTTCCCTCTGGTGCTCAATCCAAATGTCAGATCTTGGCTCATGCACTTGCCGGACAGTTCCATATCCTCTTGGGCAGATTTGTGCCATCAGTTTGTTGGCGCCTTCACAGGCGGCCACAAGCCTCATGGCCAGGAGAGTGACCTTCACCTGCTTGCCCAGAAGGAAGGAGAGTCCCTGCGCAAGTTCATCCAGAGATTCAGTCGTGTGCATTACAACATCCCAGACGTCCACCCTGCCGTGGTGATCAGCGTGTTTCATCAGAACATGCGGAACCGTAGGATGAGGGAGGAGATGGCAATGTGTAAAGTCAAGGACGCCGATGAGCTGTATGCCTTGGCCGACAAGTGTGCCTGTACGAGGAGGGAAGAAGACTCCTGTGAGAGAATGTGGGAGCGGAATCGATACAGGAGGAGACCGCCCCAGACAAGGAAGAGCCAAGGCGGAACAACGAAGGAAGAAGAACAAAGAGGTACTAGTTGTCGAGCAGTCCGGCAACGGAGGTGGCGCCGGCAAGGCTAAGGCTGGTGGCTCCGGCAAGGAGGTTGCCGCCGACACCGACCGCCAAGCTGTGGCGGCCGCCGACAAGCAGGACAGCTCCAACAAGCAGTACTGCAAGATTCACCGCACCAAGGGCCACGACC
Organism: Aegilops longissima; assembly: GCA_021605205.1. NCBI lineage: Eukaryota > Viridiplantae > Streptophyta > Magnoliopsida > Poales > Poaceae > Aegilops > Aegilops longissima. The sequence continues at coordinate 3,066 of JAHIAM010006112.1, read as the reverse complement.
TCCAGAGCTGCAAGAAAGTCGAGCAGCTTGTTGAACTGCAGAAGGCAGAGTACGAGCGGCGAGACAAGGAGAAGGCCCAGGAAGGTGCAGGGGCAGCTAACAAGAAGAGACCCGGCGGGGAGGCGCCATGCAAGGCAAAGCAGCGGCAAGGAGACAGACCTCCCAGCGCCGCGACAAGGACGAAGACGAAGAAGATGATGAAGATATGGAGGATGACGAGGCTGATGAGCAAGAGTTTGAAGGCAACAGAGGTTCTTCGCGTTGACGGAGGTGCTTCTCCGGATACCTCGCACCGCCAACTCAAGCAATGGATGCGAGAGGTTAATGCAGCAGAACCATCCGTGGAGTCGCGCAAACCTCTCAAGTGGTCCAGACGCCCATCATCTTTGACATTGAGGACCACCTCGATCGCATAATCGCGGATCGGGTGCTTGCCGATGTTGGTCTCACCAACTATCCGCAACCTCAAGGTCACCAAGATGTTGGTTGACGGCGGGGCCGGCCTGAACCTGATCTCCTCTGCAGTGCTCCAGAAGCTTCAAATCCCTGACAACGAGCTCGAAGAGACTGGTACATTCCAAGGAATCAACCCAGGAAGGAGCAAGCCCAAAGGGAAGATCACGTTGCCGGTAACATTTGGCAGCGAGCTCAACTTCGAACCGAGAGGGTCACATTTGACGTTGCCGATTTCCCATTGCCCTACAATGGCATACTTGGCCGCCCAAAGACTCGCCAAGTTCATGGCAGCCTCTCATTATGCATACAACTTGCTCAAGATGCCCGCCCGATAAGCGTCATTTCTGTCCATGGCGACAAGAAGGATGCGCTTATCTGCGCCGACAAGATTTACCGGATGCAGCAGCTGCGACGATAGCAAACCACTTGCCGCTGAAGCTCCTGGGAAGAAGAAGATCAAGTCCAGCAAGAGCTCGATGCCCACTCCGCAAGCGCACCTCTTCGAGTGCTGCGCTACCGCCGAGGACGCACCATCGAGCTCCACCGCAAGTGCAAGAAGATGATGGCAGCTCCGCCAAGACCAAGAAGGTGCCCACCAAGGAGGACGGCACTGGTGGTACCTTCACCATCGCGCCACGCTTGACCCTAAATAGGAAGGCGAGCTCGTTGTTTTCCTGCGGGCGAATGTCGATGTGTTTGCATGGCAACCATCCGACATCCCCGTGTTCCTAGGAAAGTAATTGAGCACCACCTTAGCTGTTTGTCCTCACGCCCCCGTCAAGCAAAAAGTCGGAAACAGCAAAGGAGCGCCAAGAGTTCATAGCGTAAGAGATCAAGAAGTTGGAAGCAGCAGGCCTTGTCGAGGAGTGCTCCATCCCACGTGGTTGGCCAATCCGTAGTTGTAATCGAGGCTAATGGGAAATGGAGACTTTGTATTGACTTCACGGATGTTAATAAAGCTTGTCCCAAAGACCCATTTCCTTGCCACGATCGACCAGATTGTTGACTCCACGGCTGGATGTGATTTGCTTTCATTTCTTGATGCATATTCAGGATATCATCGATCTTCATGGCGAAGAGGATGAAGAGAAAACCGCATTCATTACACCATGTGGCACATACGTTTCATACGGATGCCTTTCGGTTTGAAGAATGCTGGTTCAACATTTGCAAGAGTAGTCCATGACGCTTTTGAGCCCAAATGCACGTAAATGTAGAAGCCTACATGGATGACATAGTGGTCAAGAGCAAGGACAAAGCAACTCTGGTTCAAGACTTAGATGAGACCTTTGCAAATCTGCGCAAGATCAACCTCAAGCTCAACCCCGAGAAGTGCGTGTTTGGAGTCCCTTCCGCAAGCTTCTCGGTTCTTTGTGTCTCGGCGGGAATTGAAGCCAATCCCGACAAGATCAAGGCCATTGAGCAGATTGAAGCACCAAGCGCCAAGGATGTAAGAAGACTTGCGGTTGCGTGGCTGCTCTCAAGAGGTTTATCTCTAAGTCTCATTGAGCGCTCGCTGCATTTTTCAAAATTTTGAAAAAGGCAGGTCCAATGAAATGGACTCGAAGCGGAGGCTGCGCTGCAGACTTGAAGAGGTACCGTCCTCCACTCAATACTTGTCGCACCTAAGCCACAAGAGAAGTTGCTGCTGATATAGCGGCAACCAATCAAGTGGTTAGTGCTGCGTTAGTAGCGAGAGAGGAGGCGGATGATGAGCCGCAACCGAGGCAGATGCATCCAGAGACAAGCAAGGGGCTTCGCCGTCAAGCTCTGGTCCCGACAAGGACGAATCTGCGCAGGATTGCGATAAGATGCAGAAAAGGATGGTGCAGCGCCCGGTCTACTTTGTCGGCCCTTCTGCAGGGCTAGATCAAGGTATTCGCTGCGAAATTGCTTTTCGCCTCCTCATGGCCTCGAGAAAGCTGCGCCATTACTTCCAAGCACATGAGATAACAGTTATCACCGCTTTCCGCTGAAGAGGATATTGCAAAATCCGTAAAACAGCAGGATTGTCGAGTGGGCATTGGAACTGTCAAGCTTTGGCCTCAAGTTTGAAAGCACTTCAACTATCCAAAGCGAGCAATTGGCGAGTTTATAGCAGAGTGGACGCCAACGCAAGATGAAGAAATTCCAGACGAGCATCCCGTCAAGGAGGCAAATAAAGAGTGGCTGATGTACTTTGATGGTGCCTTCTCGCTGCAAGGCGCCGGTGCCGGGCGTGTTGCTTATCGCACCCACCGGAGAGCACCTCAAGTACATAGTCCAGATGCACTTTCCCAAGGAACAAGCAACAAACAATACTGCAGAGTATGAAGGTTTGCTTGCCGTCTCGTGGATCGCGTAGACCTTGGGATCAAGAAGCTCATTGTCGGGAGACTCGCAACTTGTCGTCCGCCAAGTAAACAAAGATTATCGAGTCCGTTGATGGAAGCCTATGTTGATGAAGTGAGAAAGCTAGAAGAACACTTTGAAGGCCTGCAAATGGAACATGTTCCAAGAGCTCGTAATGATATTGCCGATGGCTCGTCAAAGTGTGCTGCACTCAAGTTACCCGTGGAACCAGGAATTTTTGTGCTCAAGTTGACTCAACCAACCGTAACACCATCAATC
>JAHIAM010006111.1:0-34940 GCA_021605205.1 Aegilops longissima | reverse complement strand
CGACATTGACTCTCGCTGCCATTCTCGCGAGAAGAGCACATTGATCTATCCAGCGATGAAGATCTTGCAGATGATGCTCTTGAGCAACCGATCAAGAGCAAGGAAGAAGCAGAGATCTTCAATGATTTGCCTCTCTTTGATGTGGCAATCATCCATAACTTCATTGATGAGTGGTTTGACACCCCAAATCTCAGCTTTGAAGATCTCGCAACGCCCCATTGGCCTCGGCGTTTCCTTCAATGGCGCCATTGCTTCGAAGCTAGCTCTTGCTCGGCGCCTCGTTGAACTCAAGCACAAGATCGACTATGAGAAAGCTCAGCCAAGAAGCATGTGGCGAGCTCAACGTGCAAGATGTCAAAAACTTCAAGATCATGCTGCACGAGCTCAAAGAAGCCTTTCTCAAGAAGCGCGAAGAAGCTAAAGGCTCTCGTGAGCGCATGAAGAGTCTGGCTGACAAGTGCATGCAAACCTACAATGAGGCTGAGAAGCGCAAGGCTCTTGGTCGTCCTGGCATTGACCCCAGAATGGCTGCAAAGAAGAAGAAGCAATCAACTGACCAATCTGCACCTTCAAGGCAGGAAGAACCTCGCATAGTCTTCCCAAGCAGCATGACTGGCTCGAAGCCAAAGGTCAGGTCAACCACTTCAGAACTGAAGAAGACGAGGACGGCCGAGGCTGAAGCCAGAAAAAGGAAAAATTCTGAAGCCTCTGATGTTGCTCCCTCCAAGAAGAAGCGCAAAACCAAGAAGAATCGGGCTGCTCCCACAGAGCCCTTAGTTGTTGAACCTATCTCAATGGTTCGCCCTGCATCTGAACACCAAGAACGACGAATGATAGTTCATGAGCCTGCTTCCATAGAGGCTCATGGAGCTGAAGACATTCCAGCAGTTGATCCCACCTCTGCTGAAGACATTGGTCACAATGACAATGTTGAAGATGATGAGGTTCTTCCTCAGATCGAACACAACTTGGTATCATCGCCTGTTCTCATGAACAGCGAACTCATCAGCATTGGTCGTCCTCTGACGCCAATTGCTCAGGATGCATCATGGGCTGATCACCCACAACAACAAGACTCCCCGAGCACTCCCCAACAACAACAAGTCACACCACCTGTGCAAGAAGAAGAGGCTGACTTTGAGGCCCAGCCAACTCCATCTCCAAAGGCGTCGCCAGCATTTCGCAGGCTACGCAAAGGACCAAGGCCTCAAGTCCCTCTTTCGAGTGTTCCAGAAGGAGAAGTGCACTACCAATCTGTTGCACGTCAAGTGTTTCCAGAAGCCACTCCGACTGTGAATGACTCCGTGTCCGAAGCCAAAGCTGCTGAAGACAATCCGCCGCATCACCACGACAACCAAGAAGAAGAACGTGTCCCTACTCCCCCATTATCAAGAAGCTGTTCTCGAAGTGAACGTGCAAGGTTCGACCCTCTAGCTCATCAAGTGGAGGTTGAAAATCTTGAGGCTGCCACCACCAACACAAATGAAGCCAACGACGTAGTCATGGCTGAAGCAAATGTGGAGCCTGCACCAACCAATGTGCCGTGCCAATGATGCAATCGCTCCTGAAGCATCACAGTAGCTCGACGCCTCTGTTGTTGCCATCGCCATGTTCCGCCACCAAGGCCCCATACAATTGAGCAAGCATACAACCATGGTCACCGATCACCACCAATGGCCCGCTCGTCCCTCCGCCTAATGCCTCTGGTCCTCGGTTTGATTATCATGTTGAGCATAGGCCTCGGTCCGTAAACCAAAGCCAAGATCGCTCCTGTGTAATCGCCACCCTCTGTGGTCCTTCAATGCAAATGGCTTCAAAGCCCACAACACCTTCTTTGACAGAGCAAAGAACCCTACTCAAGTCCAAGAATATCATCGATCATTTCTAGAGCTATCAAGATGGCTATTACTCCTGCGCTCAGATGATCAAGGGTGCATTTTCCCTCATATGCTCCTTGACATCAAGCCATTGCCGGACTGCCATGCTTAGAAGAAGCACTTGATCGCTTTCGTGATGCAGTCTGCTCAGCTTTGTGATGCATAAAGAACATTGGAATGAGGAACTTTGCTTCAATTCTATGCTACACTCCACATTCAAGGCTACTACAGTGGATACAAAGACATGGGTTCTCGAGTGGACGACAGAAATGTTCATCATGAAGCCAAAGCTCTTGACGTCATTGAGCTTACAGGCCTACCCACTCCCGGAGAGCTGTTCGAACCTGATTGTCAACTCCACCGCAATGCACTGGAGAGCATCTTCCATAAGCCAGAGCCTAACATGAGCCAGATGTTGAGCATGATGAAGCCTTTGCCACCTGACGCTGAATACCCAAAGGAGTTCTTTGTTGATGACCTTGAGTATCTGCCTCGCACAATATATCACATCATCAGGCGAACTCTATGGCCTATCAAAGGGCATTCATCAGCTGCAAAACTTGAAGGAGCCATGAAACACTACTAGGGAAAAGCCTATACACAGAATCTTAGCAGCAGCGGGGGTCAAAAAGGAGCGCTGCTGCTAATTAGTAGTAGCGAGTATGCGGGAAACTCGCTGCTGATAAGTTTTAGCAAGAGCTCTCTGTAAACCGCGCTGCTACAAATATCCACCGGTGTTCACCGAAGCTCCATTTAGCAATGAGCGCCGTTGTTCGAACCGCTGCTATCGCTACGGATATAGTAGCAGCGCTTTTCGATCGCTGCTGCTACATTTCAAATTGGCAATTTTTTGTCATCATAGCGAGCGCCATGCAAAGCGCTGCCGCTGCTAATTCTTTAGCAGCAGCCGCTTTCTTCCCGCTGCTCATCGCTAACCCGCACCAACCCACCACCTTTCCCCACCGTGCCTCCCTCCCCCTCCTCTCTTCCCTTCCCCTACCTCCCCACATGCTTCCACTCTCACTCTTCTTCTTCCTCAATACTTCTCCCCCATTACTATTTCTCTTCTATCCACCTTTCTCTCTCTTCATTACTCCTACCTAAGTACACCACCTCCATTAATGCATCTCCTTTCTCTTTTTCCTTTCCCCTCCACTAGTTGAAGTTGTCTCCTCCCAAATTAGCTAGCTAGGTAGATGTAGCATTTAGTTAAGTAACCTATTTGCCCCCTAACTAGATCTATCTTTGTCAACAAGAGCTTTGTGCACTTTTGATCTCCCTACAACATCATCTCCACCGTGTGCTCAATCTCGATCGAGGTGATGAAAATTTCATGCTTTTGCAAAATGAAAATATGTTTATGTGTGTGTGATATGTTTGTGGAAATTGTGTGTGTGGCACGCCAAATTGTGCTTTTGAGTTGCCTATGTTTTGCCGAAATGTCGATTTATTTCCGTTTCGGCGAATTCCGGGCAAACTCTAGATCCATATATGTCCTATTTTTAGGGAAGGTCATGCCAAATTTTTGTATGACTTTGATGCATGCATGCATTTTTATAATCAATTTGTTTATTATTACCGTGCAGAGTTGACGATGGTAAGTGGAACGATGGTGGACAGGTGGTTGCGGTCGGCAGTGCAGGACATGAAAGAAAATAACCGGACAGAGGTTTTATGTCCGTGTCGAAATGCAAAGGAATAGTTTGGCTCGACCCCATGACGATGGTCGTGTCGGCGCACCTGCTCATGACTGGTTTCATGGATGGCTATACGCTGTGGATAATTGAAGATGAGGATGACAATGTTGAGGATGCCGACTTGGCAGGCAATGATGACACGGGGCAAGACGAAGAGATGATCGATAATGGCGGCGGGGAAGAGGCCGGACATGGCGGTGGAGAAAGGGCCGGACATGGCGGAGGAGAAGGGGCCAAACATGGCGCCGGAGAGAACGACATGGACTCCACGCAGCAGAGTTCGCCGGTACTAAGTTCAATCGCAAGGGACCCTCATGTTCAAGCATTGCTTCGCAAGGAGACGAGTCTCGAGAGAGCTGCTTCTAGAGAGGAGGCTAAGCTCGAGCAACCGGTGGTAGACTCGAACACTCCATTGTATGATGGTTGCAATCCTGAGGTGACCCGCTTGAGTTTCACGCCCAACTCCTCAAGACGAAGGCTAAAAACAAATGAACCGACACTAGCCTCGATGAGCATCTCAAGTACCTAAAGGATGTTCTTCGCTGGTAATCTATGTCCTACTAGTGTTGATGAGGCCAAGAAGATCGTGTGCCCTCTTGATCTGCCACACGTTAGATACCATGCATGCATCAACGATTGCATAATTTATCGGAAGGAGCACGCTGAAAAAACAAGCTGTCCGGTGTGCAATGCTTCTCGATACAAGAAGGCGGGAAGAAATGTCCCCGTAAAGTTGTATGGTACTTACCGATCACTCCCGCCTCCGTGAGGTATTTTGTAGATCCCAAGGAAGCAAAGCTAATGCGCCGCACGCAGAGAGGAAGAAGCCCAACGATGGAGATGATCCGGTCTGAGACACGTGAAGGATGGAAGCCGGGAGAGCGTTGAACAACTTCTATCGGTATTTTGAATGTGATGCAAGGAACATCGTGTCTCGGCGGTACCGATGGCATGAACTGCTTGGCAACCGTAACACCAACCATAGCACATGGCCCGTGTTTGTATGGATGTACAACCTCCCCCTGGTTGTGCATGAAATCAAGTACATTCACATGAGCATGCTTATTCAAGGGTCAAACAACCAGGAAATAATATTAATTTGTATCCGGGGCTACTTCAAGAGGAGTTAGACACGTTATGGAAAACACCGACCAAGACATGGGACGCCAAAGAAGGTGAGTATTTCAACATGAGAGCTGCGCTGATCACGACAAAGGCAGGACTATCTCGATTACGGATATGTGGCAGGCCAGGTGTGCCATGGATATTGCGGATGCACGCGGTGCATGGATGATACGACGCCTCAAAGCAGCTAACGCCAAGGAAAGATGGCGGTCCGGGAAAATCGTGTACATGGGGCATCAAGATGGCTTGAACAGACGCACCCGTGGAGAAACCGTGGAGATCTATTCAATGGTCACGATGAGCATCGAGGACCTCCACGTAAGCGGAGCGGTGCCAAATCGATGAGCTGTTGAAAACTCGGAAGGAGTGCCTCGCCGCCAGAAAGACGATGAGAAAGGCGCCGGAGCCGCTTGAAGGTATGGAAGACGAGGTCTGTGTTCGGGACTTGAGTATCGACACAAACTCGATACACCTCATTGCCTTGATCAAATGCATATCTGTAAGAATGTCCTTGAGAGCTTGCTCGCAACACTGATGAACATGCCGGATAAGACCAAGGATGGGCCGAAGGCAAGAAAAGAATTGCAAGGTTTGAAAATTAGGGAAGATCTGCACATGCCGCCCCGTAAAATGTCAGACGAGACAGAGAAGGAGACAGAGGCACGGGAGAAGAAGGGCAAGAAAATAAAGAAAGAGGATTATTGCCCCCCTTCTTGCTTCATCTTAAGTCAGGCTGAGATCAATGCCTTCTTTAAGTGCCTTACCGGAGTCAAAGTTAGTTCTAGTTACTGTGGCAAGATAAGCAGATATCTAGACACGGACAAGAAAAGGTTCAGCGGGATGAAGTCTCATGACTATCATGTGATGATGACGCAGATACTACCTGTTGCCCTTAGAGGGATAATGGACAAGCACGTCCGTGACACGCTTATTGGTCTCTCCAACTTTTTCGACGCCATCTCTCGAAAGTCGATCAGTGTGAAGCAGCTCCAAATGCTACAGGAAGAGATCGCAGGATAATGAATGAGCTTGAGATGTACTTCCCGCCTGCTTCTTTGACGTGATGGTGCATCTGTGTGTCCATATTGTGGATGACATAATAGACCGGAGCCCATTCCCGCACAACATGATGCCATTTGAGAGGATGAATGGAATCATCAAAGGATTCGTTTCAGAATATGTCCCGTCCGGATGGAAGCATCGTCCAGGCTATTTGGCACAAGAGTGCATCTCTTTCGTGAGAATTTTCTATATGGCGCAGACCAGCCGCTGGTGTTAGTGTTGGTTTGCCCGCTAACAAGCGATGGGAGGCTCGAAGGAGATGGTCACTGCAACGGTCGCAAGGAACTGCACGTGGCATACTCAGATCGACGCAACGACTTTTACAGAGCAAACTTGGTAGTGCTACAACACCTAGACGAGGTAGATCCTTTCGTGGCACTGCACAAATAAATTATCGCAAAGAAGTATCGTGACCGGGGGGTATGCAGGACGGACGCCGGGTTACTAGAGAGCACAACTCCACTTTCCTCGCATTGGTTCAAAGAGCATATTATTGCTAATCTTCCGAGGAGGGCTCTAAGGACGGATTGCTCATATACGCCTTAGCACATGGCCCTCGCCCAACCTCGTAACCTATCGTGCATATGATATCAATGGATACACGCTCTACACGGAGGCCAAAGATATGGACAGTGATGATCGTAACTCGGGGTGACGATGGAATGCATGACCGACAGCGATAACGGCGAATCGAACGATTTTATCGAAGGGTCGAGGAGATCTGGGAGCTTGACTACTCTGGACTGCACAACACGACGATGTTCCGTGTCAGATGGGCTAAGAATGTCGAAAGAGAAAGCCAGATTTTCACTACCATGACTATACCCGACGCCAAGAGCGCTACCGTGAACTCTATCGCAAAAAACGAGCCATGGGTACACGCTAAGCACGTGACACAATGCTTCTTCATAACTGACCCGCGCAATCCCAGCCGTGTTGTCCTGAGGAGAGGCAAAAGGAACATCATTGAATGGATGGAGTCGCCAACGAGGAAGACTATGATCAAGACGGCAACCCAATGAGGGAAGATGACGATGATGATGAAGTATACGCCAAAAGAAGAATCAATACTACATTACCTAAGAAAAATTGTACTCCATGGAAAAGGCAAAGTCACAATGAGGGGCTCAATTATTCTTCGACTTAACAAGAAGGGAAAGAAGCTGACTCAAAACGAAAACGCCAAAGAGTGAGGAAACTTATGTTATCGGTGAAATGATGTAATATATATATATATATATATATATATATATATATATATATATATATATATATATATATATATATATATATATATATATATTTGTTATACACACTTAGCCATTATTATGCATGGGTCCAATGATGTAATATATATGTTCCTATTTTATGTATATATTTAACCATCAAATGATGCAATATATATCGCCTCCCTTCGCTCACTGCCTCGGAAATAAAAGTGGGATAAAATAAAGGAAAAGGAAAACTGGCAGAAGCGAAGGTAGTAGCAGCGCTTTTTCCTAAACCGCTACAGATATCGGTTAGTAGCAGCGCTGCTTTGTCCAAATGCGCCATCGCTACGCCCACTTAACCCAAAATTCTCACCGCCTGCTTCATCCCGCCCCCCCAAATCGCCATTCTCCCTTGTCAGACTGCGCTGCCTCGACCTGCCCCAAGGCCGCCTCGACTCAGCCGGGCGCCGCCTCGACCCGTCGGCCCTCGCCTCCTCCTCTCCCCTCCCACAGTTCGGCTCGGCTCTCGCCCCTGCACCTCTATAAACCCTCTCTCTCTGCTAGGGTTCTTCGTTAATTTAATTACTTAGGTTTTAGTTAGGCAGTATGTTAATTAGGTTATCTATTTAGTTATGAATTTAGCTAGGTTTCAAAATTTGAACTGGACATGTGATATGTGCAAATTTGAACTGGATATGTGATATGTGCATATATATGTCATGTTTTGGACATGTCATGTTTGGAAAATGATCCGAGTGGCCTATGTTACGCTGAATGTTGATTCATTTCCGCTCCGTGATTTCAGCGCCGATATGTCCATTTTTAGCAAAGGTCATGCCGAAATTTCCGTGAATAAAGGCATGATTTTGTGCTACATAGTTGGCATATCGAGTCTTCGCACATAGATTTCTTTTTATGTCATTTATCATTTATTCATACTTTTAGAAATAAATGAGAACACTTAATCATAGGAAACATGTCGAACAACGAAGAACCGGGCCTTCTCACCAAGATGCATTTAGATGGATTATGAGGGTGAACAAGAGTACCTCGACTATTTGATCGCTAAGCAAGGTTTGCAGGTCGGCCTCGATGATGGTATCGACGCCAACATCGACACCGACAGCGCCGGCATCGATGGCGCACCGAGATCGGTGGGAAAGTACCGCACCGATGGCGGCACCGAGATCAAGGGAAGGTACCGCCCGATGCCGCTATCGAAAAGAGGAAGCATAAGAAGCAGAGGATACGAAACCTAACAAACTAGGGATTGGACGACTTGTGATCACAAAGATGGCACTTGGCAAGTTTGAGCCGTTAGAGCCGGAAGAACCTCGCAAGTGCTATGGGAACCAAGTAGGATGCATCCTACGGGAACGCGCGAGCATCAACGATGATGAATTAAGGAGTAAAGAACATTTGACGCAGTTGCTCCTAACAAAGTTGCACAAGAGATTCAAGTTCCCGACCGATGATAACATAGAACAACCGTGGATGATCCAAAGATGAAAAAGATTAACAATCACGCCATGGGCATGTTCAGCAATGATTTGGCCTCCGGAAAACGAGGGTGAAACGAGCTATTGAGGCTGATGAACCCCGCCCAAGATTCTGGAGGAAAATCCGACACTTACGGAAGAGGAGTTCAAAAGTTCAAGGACACTTATGCGCTACCGAGGCAGCCAAGGCTAAGGCTGCGAAATTCAAGAGCCTTCAACAAAGGAACACGGAAGCATAGTCTCGAAGCCGTGGCTACCTCGGTAAAAGGCCCATATGGGATAAGGAGGACGCGAACGTGAAGCCGCTGGTCTCCTGCACTTCTTCGCTGAAGTTCACCAACCCCTTGGAGCATGACTTCATCAGGCCCGCCACAAGTGGGACAGGAGAAAAGGTTTTTTCACGGACAAGATCACGAGGAAATTGATTAGACTATCGGAGAAGCAACACCAGCTTGCACCGAATGCCCTATTCGATGAGGCCCAAGTGGGACACCCTCTCAACCGGCCTTGAACGAACTTAAGGGACTCCTTTGGATCAGCGACCGCAATATGGTCGTGTGCACGGCGCCGAGACGGCGCCACATGGAAGGTGTTTACAACGAGGGCCCGGAGGCCAAGAAGCTGAAAACGGTTTAGTCAGCGGACATCGACCGCGAAGGTGAAGCTTGCGGTCGAGAAAAAGCAGTTGAGGACGCCAAAAAGCAGCCGAGGACAAATATGAGTTGCTACAGCAGCAGTCAATGCAGCAGAATCGTCAGAAATGATTTTGCTACTAACTTGGTTCCAGTATCATCAATCGGGCGAAGGAAAATCCGCATAAGACGGTACATGATTTCCGATGCCCAGCCTCGGGAGCAACTCCATGAACAACAACACCATCGCACCATCACTTGCTCACGCAACCGGCCTCCTCTCGCAGCCGCTCCGCCATAGCAGCCCGCCCTCGGCCTCAGCGCGCTAGGTGGGCCTTCATCTTTGGCTGAGCTCGACGCCACACGGTAATTACATGTCGCACCAACATATATATAATATTCCATTTTGTTGCCTTTCGTTGTTTTACGCCACGTATATATGTGTTTGCAAAGTAAAAGAAACCCCGTGCACCATACTCTACTTGATCAAAGGCCGAAGGTGGACGGGAAAGGGGATGATAATGGACCCTCTCAACGACGCTCCACAACCAGCCGATCTCGCTGGGCACTTCAGGTTAGCTTGACCAGTGTGAAATCGGGCATGAGGATTTGCCTCCTCCAAGACAAAGATGTGGGAGCGGACGACGAGACCCCGCCATGGATTGAAGCTGCAAGAATTGGGTGCTGCTATGGTCAAGAATCTTATTCATCCGAGCCGCCGAGAGCTCACCAATAACTACCACACATCAACAGCATGTGCGAAGACCACCACCCCGCCCACGCAATTACCAGCTCCCGTAGTGCCGGTGAGAGCGGCGGACGACATGATGAAGGGGTGCAATAGTATCGCTGATGTAATTTCTCCCAGAGAATGAGAATGGATGATGAGACGGAGGTCAACCCTATGGATTACCTCAATACAAACGCTGTATGACTGTGACATAGATATGATGAGTCAACCATATGATGAATCGGGCTATCAGCTTGCTAATGAGGATATGGATGATATGCCCGGCAGGGTCGCATCATGGATTGCAAAAGTCTCTCTTCATGAAATCCTCACAGACACACTCAAGATGCCGCCAACACAGGCTCAACTAGCCGGGCGCAAGGGTCGACAAAGATTTAGCCCGGGAACACCGGGCAGGGGTTAAGGAAGGGTCCGAAGGTGTGCCCAAGAAAAGGAGAGGAAGAGATCGGGAAGGTAATCGCCTCCAAACAAGCTAGAGCACATAGCAGCCAGACGATGCATTCTGAAGAGCGTGTATCCGTGAAAAGTGCGGTCATGTTCCATCTCAAGGGCGAGCCGATGCTACCGTCGAAACCGCTGGAGGCACTATCAGGGGATCTCAGGAGACTGCACGACCATGTGCTGTCGACTGAGAAAAGCCTACTAGCCTCAAAGGATCCAGGATATCCGACATACGCGACTCGTGTGCCTAAGGGGAAGTGCTACATCGACACACAGCCCGCGGAGGTGTTCTTCCTGCGGTTTGACCATATCTTTGAGATGTTTCTAACAAGGCGGCTTGATTTTACTATCGTCCGCCTTTTTGCGCTACATATGAGCTCCGTCAAGAAGAGTGAAGAAGTCTCGCAAATCTGTGTGGTGGATCCGCATTACATGCACGAAGTCTTTCTTGAGTCTCGCGACTTTGAGCGTGAGACTGCTAGGGAGTACCCCAAAACTTCATGGTACAGAATAAGGACCGGAAATTGTCCTCGTGCCTTATCATCCAAAGTAAGTGAGTTCCGACAACCCTTTTGTACATTTCAATCATTCCTTCTCTCTCATATGGGGAATAATTTGAGGTGTCTTTTCCCCGCAGAACAAAGCGCCGCCGTCCTTATCGTTTTTACCCGCAAGTCTCCCACGCCGTGTATTTTGACCCTTCCAGAGACTACGAGAAAAAGACTACACCCACATAATGAATATTCTAGATGATGCTCTCCAAGGCTTCAGCTTTAGAGGTGGCCACGTGCAGATCAAGAAACAAAGGAACAAGAAGATGGGTTTCACACATAAAACTAACTTCTCCTGCATCCATGTCCCAAAACCAAGCAAGAAGGATGGATTCTACATCGTCCATCTCATGATTCAGTTCAACACGGATCACCAAAAGCTTCGCATTAACAGCAGAAATGATGATCGTATCCACAAGTGGCTAGAATCTCATGGAGAAGTAGATTATAAACTTAGAGATGACTTCTTTCACATCCAAAGCGACATTGCGACGATCATCATGAAAGAAGTCGTCGATGAGAAGGGGATGTTCCACCACGACCCTATATCGCGAAATGACGTCCAACTCGAATAGGCATGCAACGCCTAGACCTCACACCGCTCAGAAGCTAGGTTCGCCCTCGATGATATGGAAGGATGGAACTTCTAGTGATTTATGATGCCGATGATGATGATATGTGTCGGTTGAACTTGTATACTTCTTGTAGAGATGAAACTTTGTGATGTCCACAGTCCATGTGCCGAACTTGCGTAACAATACTTTGTTAGTTTGCGACGATGACCTGCGTGCACTCTAGTTAATTAATTTATGCATCGTATGTTGCATCTAGTTTCTAACCCTTTCTTTTTCAGTGTTGCTCTAGTATATTTTGTTGCATATATATGATTGTACATCCTCTTCATGAACATGCATCTCTAATGTGTACCTAGTTTCTTGATGGCTAGATGGAATTGCTATGTCGTGTACAAAGGGAAGGTTCCGGGGGTGTACAACGAGTGGCATGAGTGTCAGGCGCAAGTGAATGGGTTCACGGGCGCCAGCCATAAAGGCTTCAAAAGCAGACAAGAAGAAGCTAGTTACTTGAGGTTCACGCTAGCGCAAGAGAGGACTTGTAACCGCCACCTCATGTACTGCATAGTTCCGCTCTCACTCATAGTGATAGCACTTCTTGCGTATACCTTTGTTTAGATGGATGACGTTGTTGTAGTTGCAAGTATTCGAGACTTGCATGTATCGCTATTTTCGAGATGATGACAAGATATCACTTTGTGTTGGATGATGATTATGATGAGACTATTTGTATGTACATGCTATGATTACATTTGTGGTCTCGCAGACATTTGTATGTGTATCATGATGACATTTCTATGTGCTAAAGATTCTTCTATTAAGCCTGTTCAAATACAAAACAAATATGCCAAAAAATAACAAAAAACCTACTTAAATTAGCAAGAGAGAGTGTACAAAAGTTAGCAGCAGCACCATGATAGCAGTAGCGCGTCAAGGTAAAGCGCTAGAGATACTAGCAGTAGCGAAGCTTCAAGAACAGCGCTGCTGCTACACTTGTGTAGCAAGAGCGCCGTGAGCACGCTGCCATCGCTACATGTTAGCTGTAGCGCCTTATTAGTAGCGCCTATTCCCGCGCTACTGGTACATCTAAAACCCGCGCTGCTGCTAGCCTTTTCCCTAGTAGTGAAGACATTGGTCTTTTACATCCTCAATGGAATCAGCTTCAATACACAAGAATTCTTTATCCGGCAATTGGCTGCGTCTGGTTCTGACCTTTTTGGCCTGAAATTCTATGCTCCATGGGTCAGGCGCCTCATCAAGCTACACTCTGCTATCAACTATCAGCCCTCTGCGGCAACTGTGAATGCCAAAGTGATCGATGATGAAGACGATGCTACTTCACCGCCCCCTACTTCTGCATGCATCGACACTGCACCAAGTTCGTCTGCACCGCCAAACAACAACGACAACCCTGCTGCTTCACCTACTCCTCATGAGAATGAGTAGATGCTCTATTTCTTCAAACCTTTTTGGTCCTTACTGACAAAAGGGGGAGAAGCATATGAGTTTGATAGTCTTCAAGCGGGTTCATATGGGCGGTTGCTTTATATTTTTCCTAGTGTTTACAACTCTCGCTTTTGATACATTTGGTTCTTTGAGTTGTAACACTTAAACTCGATGGCTGTCTGCTACTTATTTGCTTTTCTGTGATGCGATGATAAATTCCGCATGTGCGCATTTATAACTTCCGACTTAGATCATTCTCAGACGCCCATTTTTCATTATGCATGTCATTTTCTTAGTTATATCATTTCATGCATGATGAATTATCTTCATAAGTTGAAGAGGATCTCCACAAGTACAACTCTGCCATGTGCATTTGCATTCCAAAAGCAAATTACTTATATGCACATCTTCAGGGGGAGCCTTTGCCACTTATGAAGACAATACCCTTCCTTTACAAATTCACATACTTTATCCCCGTTGAAAACTTCAACCAGTTTGTCATCAATCACCAAAAAGGGGGAGATTGTAAGTGCATCTAGTGCCACCCCTAGTTGGTTTTGGAGTATTGACGACAAATTTGGTTGAGGGACTAATGCGTTTGTGAGAATTGCAGGATAACGCAGGTAGTGTCCCTCATTGATTCGGTTTACCTACCGGAGATGACCCGTAAAAATGTATGAAGACATTGACGACAATGGTGGTATGTGAAGATATTCATATTGAAGACTATGACATGAGAAGACATTGAGTGAAGACTATGGAGCGCGAAGACTGTGTCGTTTCGTTGTTTCCTTTTTTCTTCTTTGTTGAGTCATAGGAACCACCGTACTGTTAAGTGGGGTCCAAGTGAACAAAGTCAGAATGACTGAAGTGATGCTCAACCCAAATCCTATGTGTCACATCCCTAGCTTCTGGTACTGCCTGGTGTTTTGCATCTTGTTGCATCATGTTTAAATTCTATTTAAGTTGAAATGGGGATTGACCAAACCCTAGCATCAGAAAGAATTCAACTAGGTTCAAATAAAATATCTTCAATGAACCCAAAATGCCTTCCCAAAATGTTCATCATCTTTGGTTTGGTCTTGAACCTCTGCCAAAAATATTGCACAATTTTCTAGGTCAATTGGGGGTCACCAATTAAATCTTATTAGAAGTTGACTTTGGGCATTTAAATACTATAAATATTTTAAATGTCCAATTAATCACAAACTGAAATATTTATCGTTGGAAATATTCCAAACAAAGGACCTCGCTTAGTGGCATGATTTTTGAAAGTGCCTAGCCATTTTTACTAAGTCAAGAAACAAATGTCGAATTAGAAAAGAGAAAGAAAAGGAAAAGAGCAGAGACTCACCAGAACTTACCCGGCGCCCACAAGGCCCACTGGCTGGCCGGGCCAGCCCAACCCAGCCCACCAGCGCCACCGTCCTCAAGCTCCTCGCCAGAGGACGCCACAGGTCGCCACAGCAGCACGCCTGCCAGCCACCTCCTCTCCGCCGCGCTTGCCCTGACACCTCGGAGATGCCACACGCCAGCCCCGACTCTCTCGCTCTCTCTCGCCCCCATCCCTCCCTCGCTCTCTTCCTCGCAGACGCACCGAACGTAGCCGCCCGCCGCCAGCCGCCGCTTGCGCCTCGAGCCATTCCTCGCCTCCGCTGAAGTTCATGAGCTCCGCCGACGCCCTCGACCTCCTCGCCCGCCACTCGACGCCGGGCGCGCTTCTCCCTCACCGAGCCTGTCCCGACCGCTGCCGCCGGAGATTCCTCGATGCCCCGAGTGCCTTAGGCCTCCCCGAGCTCGCCCCACTCCAAGAAGATCGCCGTGAGCTTCGCCTGCCCTCCCTCTCTCTTTTCTTCTCTCAGGCACTGTAGCCGCCAAGCCCACTTGCGCCTCGATCGCTGCCACGCCTGAGCCTGCTCCCGACGAGCCCGGCCGCCTAGCCGCTGCTGCTTGTGTTGGATGCGGGCGAGCTCCAGCCTCAAGGGTGCCTCCGCCGCTGCTTGGGCGCCGGAGAGCGAACCCGAGCCTCCGTCAGCCAAGGCCACCGGCATCGACACGAGCCGGGCTGGTTAGGCCCTGCTGACTGGGGCTTGACCTCCCTGTGGTCGCCGACAAGGGCCCAGGCCCCAGCTAATCCTAGTTTAGTTTTTAATTAAGTCTAATTACTCCACTAACATTTTTAGTTAGTAGTAGTTTAACACTAATTAATTTAGATTAGTTAGTTAGTCACTAACGTGTGGACCCGACACATCCGGTTTGACTCGACCCGCCCGCTGACCCGATGACGCCACATCGACGCTATGTCGACGAAGAATGCTTTTTCCTGGATTTATTCTTATTCGTAAAATTCCGTAAAATAGTATAAACTTCAAAAATTCATATAAATTCAACCGTAACTCCAAATGAGATAAATTATATATGAAAATGATCGAAAAATCCAATCTATCCATCCATACCATTTTCATGCATGTTAGAACAACTTATGACTACTGATTAGGACAAATGAAATAAATGGCATTTAAATAATTACATGTGGAGTTTGAATTTGAATCTTGTATTCAAACCAACTTCATTTAAATCATAGCTAGATGCATTAGCTCAAATCACAGCATATTGCCATGTCATGATCATGCATCATATTGTGGCATTGCATTGATTGTGTTCTTTCTCAGTTGCCGGTGTTTGTCCCCTCTCGATAGACGTGGTTCCGACGATGAGTTCGATGACACCGATGAAGAACTATAATATCTTCAGAAGTGCCAGGCAAGCAAAACCCCCTTGTTCATTCCGATATAATCCCACTCTCTCGCTCCTGCTCTATTTTACTGCATTAGGACAACAACGACTCATGTGTTACTTGCTGCGTAGCTGAACCCCTTTCCTCCTCGCATGACCTGTCATTGCCACAAGAATAGATGAAACCCACTAGCATGAGTAGGAGTTGTTTGAGCCCTGATTTGCCTACTCATTCATGCTTGTTTGTCATGCCTGCTATTGCTTAGAGTTGTGTCGTGTCCGATTCATTGGGAATGAATTGGAAAGTGGTGAACATGTCCCACTGTGTGAGCTAAGTGTGTGAACACGATTTGGTAAAGGTAGCGTGAGAGGCCATGTAGGAGTACATGGTGGGTTGTCTCATTGCAGCCGCCGTCAGAACTGAGTTTTGTGTTTGTGATCCATGAACAGCTACTACCACACATTGGGTTCTCGTAACTCAATTCTCTCGACTTATTAATCAACATGATCTCTGTCCAGTGAGTTGCAACTAGTTTCGTGTTTGTAGGTAGTGTTAGTAGTCTACCAAGTGGCACCCTGCATGTGGGCTTGGGATGACTAGGCACCGTGGTCGGTATGCCAAGCGCCGCCTGCTTGGTGGGCTTGGAACCCTCACACATCGCTTTGGGCCGTGAGCGACACCCCGCCGGATCTCCTTGCGGATGGAACCCGAATAGGCGATAAACCTGGACTAGAGACTTGTGTGGTTAGTCGGTCATGGCCAACTCCTCGCCAAAGCTTCCGCTTGAAGGTTGCCGAGATACACGACGGTACATGGTGGTAAGTGGCGAGAGCGTGTGTGAAGAAGTACACCCTGCAGGGTTAATATGATCTATTCAATAGCCGTGTCCGCGTAAAGGACTTCTGGGTTGCCTATAACAGTTCATAGACAAGTGAAAGTGGATACTCTAAAATGCGCAAGATAAGCGTGAGTGCTATGGATGGCGCTCTCGTGAGGAGACGGGAGGGATCCATAGTGGTGTATTGATATGGTGAATATGTGGACTCGTGCGCCACCTCAAAAGAGTTACTTGCAATGTAGTTCAGGATAGCCACCGAGTCAAAGCTGGCTTGCTGCAGTCAAACTCCACCACCCCTTGTTGATAATGATGCATATGTAGTTAGTTCTGATGTAAGTCTCGCTGAGTACAATTGTACTCACGCTTGCCTATTTTATGTTTTTGCAGAGACTTCAGTCTCGCTAGTAGTTCCACGTGGACTTCGACGCTTAGCTTGTTACCTCAGCTACGATCTTGTGCCCTCAAAGCAGATCTCGTAGATAGTCGGGCTTCTCAGCCTTTTTCATTTGTAGATGTCTGTATTGTACATGTTAAGCTTTCGCTTGTGCTTGTTGCTTGTATGTTTCAGATGTTGGGTCATGAGACCCATGTTTGTAATATCTCGCTCCTGAGCCTAATGAATAAATACTTGAGTCGAGAGTTATGTTGTGATGCCTTGTTGTATTTACACATATCGAGCATATTGTGTGTATGTTTGAAATGCTTGGTATGTGTGGGATCCGACAATCTAGCTGTTTATCCTTGGCAGCCTCTCATATGGGGAAATGGAGTCTAGTGCTTCCTGAGCGATAGTAGTCCGCTATAGCCCGGTTCACCGGAGTCCTCGCTAGCCCAAAGACTACTGCTCGAGACTTGACTGGCGGGCATGTGTTTCACTTCGCTCTCGTGTTCTGTCCTTCGGGAAATGTCACGCGTGACATCCGAGTCCTGCCTAGCTCGCTACAGCCGGGTTACCGGAGTCCTCATAGCCCAGTGAGCTACAGCCCGGATTCATGTCTGTGACCGACATGCTCGATGTGATTCATGTATGCCTGTCCCCATGGGTTAGTGCTGCTTTGGGTTCACGACTATCCATGTCGGCCCGGTTCTCTCGTCATATGGATGCTAGCGACACTTTCATATACGTGAGCCAAAAGGCTAAACGGTCCCGGAAATGGTAAGGCGACACCTGGGAATACCGTGCGTGAGGCCGCAAAGTGATATGAGGTGTTACCGCTAGATCGATGTGACTTGGAATCGGGTCCCGACAGCTTTGGTATCGAGCCCCGATCGCTCAGAGGATTACCAAGCCAAACTGGTCGGGTTGTGTCTAGAAATGCTTTAGTTATGTAAGGAAATTGATTGTGAAGGAACGTAAGGCTCTTTTACTCCTTATACCTTATGGCCTTCTGATCTGAGTCATCCTCTTCTCTTCTACGGGGATTAAGAACTAGGCTTCTTATCTATCCATTAGGATGACGTGTTACTAATCCATAGACTTATAGAATTGTTAGTCTCAAATCTCAGTTCAGTTTCTAATACTTCTGTATGTTCATAGCTGGCCTCGGAACCTTGATATGATGTTGTTGAGTGGTTATGCCACCATTTTGCATGATGTCTCAAATCTTTTTGAGCATTTACAGCCGTTATGCTGTCTGAGTCATCCCAGGTTTCTAAAACAATCTGAAGCATTTGCAAAATTCCTTCCTCTTGTTTTGATGTCCTTTTGGTCTGAATAAGCACACTAACCGGTGCGTTGAGGTAATTTATTGCCTTGACATATATGTTGGAACTATTATTATGACCCTAGGTGTTTCAGGGAGTCATCTAGTAATCTAGCCATGTTTTGTGTTCCCAGTGTGATGATTCTGGCCGTCATTCTCGAAAGCATCCCGTGATGCCACTTAGTAGTAGGCATTCTACTCCTGGGTTTCTGAACCCGAGATTCACCCTACTTACCTCATGTTGATAGTGTTTGCTAGTTCCTTTAGGATATTAGTAACTTTGCGATAGTCCTCGAGGTCCGTGGTATTTCCTTCTTCCAAATACTATGAACCGTCTATGGCAGAAGTTCCTCGCTAAACCGAAGGATCACAGCCAGGGTGCTCTTGAGGAGTACTCCATTCCATATTGTGACTCTTCCAGTTCTACCCTTCTCGCATAGGTTATCCGAAGAAACCTGTTGAACTTGATTCGACATACTAACCTATGCATCCACAACTCGAAAGTTATATGTTCCTCGAGTTGTTCCTCCTTAGTTGTATTCTCGACCCCGCCTATCAATTGATAGTCAAGGGTATGTGTGCGATCGTGTTTATCGATGCCTATTATCCTTGTGGTCCGTCGAGCCATTCTATTCTCGAATGACTAGGAGAAACAAACTCCAAGACTTTGTCCATTTCTAGGATTGGGTCAAAGCAGTTGTATTCCGCAGATCAAAATGCCAATCCAGGTTTTGATTCTGTTCTACCTCGAGTATTACCCCTTTATGTCGATTGTCATGAGAATTGCACCATTTCTCATGAATTCTTGACGAGTGATACTTCTCGCTATCATTATTCATTCCTCGGTTCCGTGTTGTTGTAACCGGAATGCCGACAAGTGAACTGTGATGTGTGAAATCGATACTCCTAGCAACCTCGTTGCTTGGTAGTTAATGGACAATAATCTCATTCTTAGCGTGTTGGTTATTAAATCATCATCCTAAGATTGATCGTGCTACCTAGTCCTTATTTTGGTGCACTCTTCGACCAATGAGTTAGGATTATATCAATCCCTTGCTCTTTGATCATATCGTCTTGCCCTGAAAAGCAAGATTGTTCTCGAGCTTACGAGCTTAGTAATCTATTGGTGGTTCGTGACTTTCCAAATATCTTCTTGGAAGTGTTACCAGGTTGTCACCTGACCGCTATGTTGAGTTCGTGATCATATTGGTTTCTCTAAACCACCCATTCTCCAAGACTCGTGTTGGATATCCCCAACTAGTTGGTTGAGCTAGACAACAACTTGGAGAGTTGGAAGATAAAGCTTTGCTTAACTTAGTTCATCTCTAAGGGATATCTTCCGTGTGTGTGTTGAAGAAAGATGATATCTCCATTGATTGGTCCTCATGATCAGGTTGTTGGATTTATTGCCTTGTTAGAACTTTGACTTGAGTATGGGCTATTGTCAAGTCAAATCAGAACCAACGATGTTCGTAATGTTGTCTTACCCGTGGTTGATCCCTTGAGCATACACCATTACATCTTTTGGTCTGATCAATGCTATCACCGTGTTCACATGATGGTGGAAGTCCAGTGATATGGAAATTCCGATGAGTTGTTGTTGAGCCCATCAGCAACATTTTGTCTCCCCCATGATTCATGTTGAGCATCAACCTAGTGTTGGAAACTTTGTAAGCATTGCCTTCGTGTTCCGCTCATGAGGTATATGTTTTGGTGAAAGAAGTGACTTTCTCCAAGTTCACGTGCATTAGGTGTAAGTTGCCGCCATGAAATCAAGAAAGTCAATGTTGTTTCCTCCGAATCATCCCAAGTCAGCCATGCACGCAAAGTATTCTGTGGTATGTTAGACTGATCATCTTCGTTCCATATGAATTCCTAGCACACAAGCCACTGAGTGATTTGTTCAAGGTAAAGAAGTCTAATTTGAGTGCACAAGACTTTGATATCCTCGATGATGGTTCCCCACCTGAACTCAGTAGTGTTTTATCATAAGACTACTATGTGGTCATGCTTGTCTGGGACAACGTGTTCACATGTGTTTAGCAGAACCAGCTCATGTTTTGGAGCTTGCTATCCTAGTTCATTCCTCGAGAATCTCGCAACGCCATCTCATCGATTTGTGTTGCAAACTTCCATTTTTATTTCTAGACTTGATGAGTCTGGAATGTCCTAACCCCAACTAGATCTGAATCTCAGGCAGATATGATGGTTGGAACGTTTCCCAAGAACTATACTAATGGTCTCTCTATAACCCGGTAAGTGCATGTCGTGGCCAACACACCCAGCCGAGAGACCTATTATCGTAGTATCTTAATTGAGAAAGTTGGCCACCTCCCCATAAGGATTTCGTAGGATTTATTCCAGAAGTTATTTCTTATGGATCCTTTGTATTCCGAAGTCCGACCACTACTTAATGGCTATGTTGATGCTTTAAAGCATGCCGGTGGTAACTAGTACATCAAGGAGAACATTAGAAGCGAGGTGCTAAATGTCTCTCGGTCGATCATCCAGATTTTGTTTCCTTGGCCTCGCTAAGGTGAAATCTGAGGAGGTGTTATCTTCCTATGCATCTGCATCATCCATCACTATTCATCATGGTAGTATGTTGTGTTGCCAGGATCCTTGACACGGATGTTGATAGAACCTTGGTGAATATGGAAATTCTCAAGTTCTTGAGAGCACGCGCAAGTAAAATCATCCTTTGCGTTGTCTTCAACAAGGTAGTCCACATCATCCATTCTAGTCCGTGTATGCCATCCCTTTGTACTCCGCCAAACGATTGTTGTGAATTGCCTTAGGCTGGTATAAAGAGTGTCAATGATCTGTGAATCAAAAGTAACTCTTTTTGCCACTTAAGGGAATAACTCTACGAGTCACCTTTCCTAAGGTGTCCTGTTATGGAATCATGGCAATCATCTCCTTGCTACTTTGAAACCGTGCACCATTTTACTTAAGCGTGGAATCGTTGCTCACCAATTTGAACCTTCACATCCGCTTTTTTTCCATCATTCCTAATGTGTTTGGTGTCTCAACTCAAGATATGTTCTTACGTCTCACCCATGAGCAGATCTTGAGTTGCTCGATCTTCAAGAAGATTAAACTCCTGTAGGGTTTCCTCTCTCTCGTTGTCGTGTCGAGTGAAGATCTCAAAGCAAAGACGCCAAGACCAAGATGATGGAATGAATCAACATCTTCGAGAAGGGCAATTGATCGAGAAGATTGTGATAGTTTTGTGCCCTCTGCCTTCTTACTCACGCCCCGAATCTCGGACGAGATTCTTGTTTAGTGGGGTGAGTTGTCACATCCCTAGCTTCCGGTACTGCCTCGGTGTTTTGCATCTTGTTGCATCATGTTTAAATTCTATTTAAGTTGAAATGGGATTGACCAAACCCTAGCATCGTAAAGAATTCAACTAGGTTCAAATAAAATATCTTCAATGAACCCAAAATGCCTTCCCAAAATGTTCATCATCTTTGGTTTGGTCTTGAACCTCTCGCCAAAAATATTGCACAATTTTCTAGGTCAATTGGGGTCACTGAATTAAATCTTATTGAAGTTGACTTTGGGCATTTAAATACTATAAATATTTTAAATGTCCAATTAATCACAAACTGAAATATTTACTGCTGGAAATATTCCAAACAAAGGACCTCGCTTAGTGGCATGATTTTTGAAAGTGCCTAGCCATTTTACTAAGTCAAGAAACAAATGTCGAATTAGAAAAGAGAAAGAAAAGGAAAAGAGCAGAGACTCACCAGGAACTTACCTGGCGCCCACCAAGGCCCACCTGGTTGGCCGGGCCACAGCCCAACCCAACCCACCAGCGCCACCGTCCTCAAGCTCCCCGCCAGAGGACGCCACAGGGTCGCCAGCACAGCACGCGCCTGCCACCTCCTCCGCTCTGCTTGCCGGACACCTCTGGGAGATGCCACGCCAGCCCCGACTCTCTCTCGCCTCTCTCGTCCCCATCCTCCCCTGGCTCTCTTCCTCAGACGCGACCGAACGCAGCCGCCGCCACTGCCGCCGCTTGTTGCGCCTCGAGCCATTCCTCGCCTCCGCTGAAGTTCATGAGCTCCGCCGACGCCCTCGACCTCCTCGCCCGCCACTCGACGCCGGGCGCGCCTCTGCGCCTCACCGAGCTCGTCCTCGACTGCTGCCGCTGGAGATTCCCTCGACGCCTGAGTGCCTCAGCCTCCCTCACTGGCCCACTCCAAGAAGATCGCCGTGAGCTTCTCGCCTGCCCTCCCCTCTCTATTTTCTTCTTCAGGCGCCATAGCCAGCGCCACTTGCGCCTCGATCGCCGCCGCCTGAGCTCGCTCCCGACGAGCTCCGGCCGCCTAGCAGCTGCTGCTTGTTGCGTTGGATGCGGGCGAGCTCCATCTCCTCGCGGTGCCTCCGCCGCTTGTTTGGGCGCCGGAGAGCGAACCCGAGCCTCCGTCACCAGGCCAAGCCACCGGGCGACGAGCCGCCGGCTGGTTAGGCCCTGCTGACTGTGGGTTTGACCTCCTGTGGTCGCCGACAAGGGGCCTGTGGCCCCAGCCTAATCCTAGTTTAGTTTTTAATTAAGTCTAATTACTCCACCGACATTTTTAGTTAGTAGTAGTTTAACACTAATTAATTTAGATTAGTTAGTTAGTCACCGACGTGGGACCCGACACATCAGGTTTGACTGGACCCGCCCGCTGACTGATGAGGTCACATCGACGCCATGCCGACGCAGAATGCGCTTTTCCTTGATTTATTCTTATTCGAAAATTCCGTAAAATAGTATAAACTTCAAAAATTCATATAAATTCAACCGTAACTCCAAATGAGATAAATTATATATGAAAAATGACCAGAAAAATCCAATCTATCCATCCGTACCATTTTCATGCATGTTAGAACAACTTATGACTACTGATTAGGACAAATGAAATGAATGGCATTTAAATAATTACATGTGGAGTTTGAATTTGAATCTTGTATTCAAACCAATTTCATTTAAATCATAGCTAGATGCATTAGCTCAAATCACAGCATATTGCCATGTCATGATCATGCATCATATTGTGGCATTGCATTGATTGTGTTCTTTCTCAGTTGCCGGTGTTTGTCCCCTCTCGATAGACGTGGTTCCGACGATGAGTTCGATGACACCGATGAAGAACTATAATATCTTCGTAAGTGCTGTGCAAGCAAAACCCCTTGTTCATTCCGATATAATCCCACTCTCTCGCTCTGCTCTATTTTACTGCATTAGGACAACAACGACTCATGTGTTACTTGTCATGTAGTTGAACCCCTTTCCTCTCGCATGACCTGTCATTGCCACAAGAAATAGATGAAACCCACTAGCATGAGTAGGAGTTGTTTGAGCCCCGATGTGCCTACTCATTCATGCTTGTTTGTCATGCCTGCTATTTCTTAGAGTTGTGTCAGTCCGATTCATCGGGAATGAATTGGAAAGTGGTGAACATGTCCCACTGTGTGTGAGCTAAGTGTGTGAACACGATTTGGTAAAGGTAAGGTGAGAGGCCATGTAGGAGTACATGGTGGGTTGTCTCATTGCAGCCGCCCTCGAACTGAGTTCTGTGTTTGTGATCCATGAACAGTTACTACCACACATTGGGTTCCGTAACTCGACCCTCTCGACTTATTAATCAACATGATCTCTGTCCAGAGTTGCAACTAGTTTCGTGTTTGTAGGTAGTGTTAGTAGTCTACCAAGTGGCACCCTGCATGTGGGCTTGGGATGACTAGGCACCGTGGCGGGTATGCCAAGCGCCGCCTGCTTGGTGGGCTTGGAACCCTCAGACACATCGCTTTGGGCCGTGAGCGACACCCCGCCGGATCTCCTTGCGGATGGAACCCGAATAGGCGATAAACCCGACTAGAGACTTGTGTGGTTAGTCGGTCATGGCCAACTCCTCGCCAAAGCTTCCGCTTGAAGGTTGCCGAGATACACGACGGTACATGGTGGTAAGTGGCGAGAGCGTGTGAAGAAGTACACCTCGCAGGGTTAATATGATCTATTCAATAGCCGTGTCCGCGGTAAAGGACTTCGGGTTGCCTATAACAGTTCATAGACAAGTGAAAGTGGATACTCTAAAATGCGCAAGATAAGCATGAGTGCTATGGATGGCGCTCGTAGGGAGACGGGAGGGATCCATAGTGGTGTATTGATATGGTGAATATGTGGACTCGTGCGCCACCTCAAAAGAGTTACTTGCAATGTAGTTCAGATAGCCACCGAGTCAAAGCTGGCTTGCTGCAGTCAAACTCCACCACCCCTTGTTGATAATGATGCATATGTAGTTAGTTCTGATGTAAGTCTTGCTGGGTACAATTGTACTCACGCTTGCTTATTTTATGTTTTTGCGAGAGACTTCAGCCTCGCTTAGTAGTTCCACGTGGATTTCGACGCTTAGCTTGTTACCTCAGCTACGATCTTGTGCCCTCAGCAGATCTCGTAGATAGTCGGGCTTCTCAGCCTTTTTCATTTGTAGATGTCCAGACTCGACATGTTAAGCTTCCGCTTGTGCTTGTTGCTTGTATGTTCAGATGTTGGGTCATGAGACCCATGTTTGTAATATCTCGCCCTCGAGCCTAATGAATAAATACTTGAGTCGAGAGTTATGTTGTGATGCCTTGTTGTATTTACACATATCGAGCATATTGTGTGTATGTTTGAAATGCTTGGTATGTGTGGGATTCGACAATCTAGTTGTTTATCCTTGGCAGCCTCTCATATGGGGAAATGTAGTCTAGTGCTTCCCGAGCGATAGTAGTCCGCTACAGCCCGGTTCACCGGAGTCCTCGCTAGCCCAAAGACTACTGCTCCGACACTTGACTGGCCGGCATGTGTTTCACTTCGCTCTCTGTTCTGCCCTTCGGGAAATGTCACGCTGTGACATCCGAGTCCTGCTTAGCTGCTACAGCCCGGGTTACGGAGTCCTGTTAGCCTGTAGCTACAGCCCGGATTCACACAATCGATGACCGACATGCTCGATGTGATTCATGTATGCCTGTCCGCATGGGTTAGTGCCGCTTTGGGTTCACGACTAGCCATGTCGGCCCGGGTTCTCTGTCATATGGATGCTAGCGACACTTTCATATACGTGAGCCAAAAGGCGCAAATGATCCCAGGCCATGGTAAGGCGACACCCGTGGGAATACCGTGCGTGAGGCCGCAAAGTGATATGAGGTGTTACCGGCTAGATCGATGTGATTTGGAATCGGGGTCCTGACACTATGTCTTCGAGCGAAGACAATGAGAGCAAATCTTATCCAGAGCTGGATGAGTCAGCTTTGCTTGTAGCCCAAGTAAAGTTGCCGTGTGTGTTTGAAATCGACCGCTGGAACACGTGTCGGGCCTTAGTGACCTGTGGTCATTTCGACATATCAGGTCGGGTTTCCTAGTGGCTATAAATAGCCCACCCCTACACCATAAATTGGTGGATGCTCAGAGTTAGTGCACGACTTTTTGTCGCTTGAGAGCAACCCACCTCAAGCCTTTGAGAGAGAGAAACTTTGCGAGGACAAAGCCCAAACACCCAGAGCCAAAGAGTGTTAGGCATCATCAAGTCTTTATGTCTCATGTGACTCAAGACTTATTACACTTCAGACTGTGGAATCCTCCAAATTGGTTAGGGCGTCATGCTCGAGCATCCAAGAGTCATTGTGGATCGCCGGTGAACGAAGTTCAGAAGGTTCGGAAGTCTACCTTGAAGACTTACTGAGTGATTGGGCGAGGACCGTGTCCTTAGCTCAAGGGGAATAAGGTGAAGACGCGGTCTTCTCGAGTTGAATCTCAGCCTCCCTAACCAGACGTCATAGCTTGTCACAAAGAATCGAACTGGTCCAACAAACTCGTGGTCTTCAACAAGTGACCGGTTCTATCCTCTCCTTCCTTTACTTAGAGTTTGTCTTCGTGAAGTCATTGCCTATTTGTCGCACTGTTTGACTTCTTTGTTTGACTACTATTGTTGGTTGGTTTCATACTATCTTCCATCCCGATCCTTACTACTAAGCTGCTATTAGTCTTTGTACTTTCACATTACTCGCATACTTGACTATGGTTTGCTTGTTGTAGTTTATCTTCCGCTGCATATCAATTAGGTCATTTCTATTGTTTGTCTTCAAACTTCCACGTTTTGAAGACTTTCATAAAAATCGCCTATTCACCCCCCTCTAGTCGATAACTAGCACTTTCAGGTGGTGCTCATGACCATGTGGCGAATATAGCATGTCCGCAACGAGATCACACATGCCAAGCCGCCGCCCCCTGCCGAAGCTTCCAGGCGTTTTTTGCATGGGTACATCAACTCACTTTTGGGCATACAGCAACAAGCCAAGGGCGATATAGAGAAGGGAAAGATGGTGGTTTTTACTCACCATAATGCGCCCAAGTGCGCACGGAGGTCAAGGCGAGCGTGAGCTGGGCCCCGCTGTGCCGAGTTGGGCAAAGTTGAACACAGACGGGAGTTATATTGCGGCCACAGGCGCGGCGGGCGGTGGTATGATCCTCCGAGATGATAGAGGCGAGATCATCTATAGCGCATGCAGGGAGCTCCGCACATGTGATAATGCCCTCGAGGCGGAGCTAGCGGCGTGTAGAGAAGGCCTAGAGTTGGCCTTATATCGGACGAACCTACCGATCATTGTTGAAATGGATAGTACGGAGGCGGTGACCATGCTTACAGGACGTCAGCAGGACAGATCAGCTCATCGTGCTCTAGTAGAGGAAATCCGCTGGATGGCAAGTCTCGCTACTGTGAGATTTCTTTTTATTCATCGAGCCGCTTCTCAACATTGTTAGTCATGAGTTGGCCGCCTATGGTCAGTAGTACACCGCAGACGGCGGTATGGCTTGTCCGGTATGGACTTGGCTGCGCTGAAAAGCCCCGTGAGCTTAATGGAGATTTCTTTGGGCCAATAGCTCCTGTATGACGCTTTTTCATGCGAATTGGAAGGAGGCGATGTAGTTCAATGAATGGCTGTGATGCGACGCCTTCAAGCCAACAATAGCTCCAATGCGACAAGGCTCTTTAACCGTGAAATGAAAAACACGAGGGGTTAGCGATTTGAGTTATGACACACGGACCCACCAGCATTTCGCATGCATGGTGGGACCCACAACTTATCCACACAAGCATGCCCGTGCTCATCAGCTGCGTTCGCCCGAGCCACCCACGAGCCCGAGCCAGCCCGCCTCCATTGCTTGCCCCGCCTTTCCTTTCCCACCTTCTTATTCCTCTCGCCCCAAGAACGGTTGCCCCCCATGAAGTGATGTCTAGCTCGACTTCGCCACCCGCCAATCATGGACGCAGACGGTCCACCGCCATTGACAAGATGCCCGACACCCACGCATGGAGCCTCCGCGCTTGACTTGTGTGAGGGAAGAAATGGCAACCGTGGGCTGAAGTTTGTGAAATGTTTGAGCAAGCCACAGCCGGGCAGGTTAGATCTGTGTTCTTGACCAATCCTATGGTCTAATTTCTCTCGATTTCTTTCTTTTTTCCTCTAATTAGGGCGGTGGATCTGGGTGGTGGATCTAGGATTCATGCGCCGCCGGCCCCTGTTTTCAGGTTCTGAAGAAATTTGGGCATTTTGAGTGGCTCGATGACTATGTTGAAAGGTTGAAATTGGAGGGATCAACCCCAACCCAAGAGCTCCATTTTGGGGGGCGGCTTGCCGTGGAACAAGCCCCCAATTTGTCGGATAGAGCCGATCCGATGATGCACAGTGCAGAACTGAAGTGTGAATAAAAGAAAATCGGCAAGCAACTAAAGCATCTGATCGATTTGAAGCAGCAAGCAAATATGATGGCTGGAGCATTTTATGGTTGTGTCATTGCTATGGGTTTATTTTACTTGATGTTCATCAATCGCTAGAATTTGTTAGAGTTTCAGCTAGTTAGTCACTAGTTTCGTGGGTGCCCAGAGTTTGACTTAGCCAGGATCATTTGTTAGATGAATTTGAATTTGTGTGAAGCAAAACTTGCTTGAATTATTGTAATGATATTCTCAGGGCCCTATTCAGTGTTCATGCTCTGTTTCTCTGTTTTTGTTCTTCGCCAATGTAGTACACACCCAAATTCAGTTTCTAGTAAAGAAAAACAAAACTGGGCTGCCGAATAGATGTTGGGCCATGAGAAAATGGGCCCTGAGAAAATAACCATGCCCAAATAGAGACCAGCCCACTCGCGTAAGGGCACCAACCCACCTCTAACTTCGGCAAATAAAATGTTACTTGTTTTTACTTTGGTCTTTTTCTTGCACTAAGTTTTGTCTATGGTTCATTTTTTGATGCATTAAAACTAATGCATGTCTACGGTTCCATGAACTAAATGAGTTGCATGCGGGCCTGTTGCATGCTTGCATGAAGTGCCCGAAGTAAATTAGTTTGCATTTCCTAGTTGCACCCATGTCCATAGTGGGTTTGCATGGGGCTCCTAGTTGCATGTCCATGGTTTGGCCAATATTTTGAAGATGGTGTGTGTGGTGAGGGCGCCCGTGTGGTGATTGGGGTGTAGAAACCCGGGCCCGTGGAAACCCATAGCAATACACGAATAATAAGAAAAAACAACCCATAGCAATCCACAAATAATAGCACGAAACACACACAATATATAGTAGCATAATGATTATATAGAAGCATAAAGATTGCAACCCATAGTTCCACGGTAGCCTTACAACTCCATGATAGCCTCACAACTTAAAGTACTAATAAAACTTAATAATAGTAGCATAACGATTACAACTTAAAAAAACTAATACGATAGATCTCGCTAGATAGATAGGGGGGCACCAAACGCTGGTTCTTCGGGTTCTTCTCCTCCTCCGGGGCCACTCGCCCTCCGGCGCCGCCTTCACCTCCTCCCCGCTGTTGATGGGGTATGGCAGGTGCATAACGCCATTGTTGGGGAAGATGCCGCTGAAGTCGGTGTAGATATTGTAGGTTGTGAAAGCTATGAACTCACAACCAACCCAATACGCCGCCCGAGGAGATGGAAAGCATCGAAGGGTTAGTGAACGTGGCGAGGAGCCCAACCACAATGTTGCTAGGTTGACCTCCTCAAGATGGTACATCCGAGGAGAGCCACGGGAGGTGGCGGAAGCCGCCCCAAGGAAGAACTCCGTTAACTCCCTTGCGCCTCCACCTCGAGATCGCCCAAACCCTAAGGGTTCTCTACACACTGGGTCTCCGGGTAGAGCCTTCCGCACGGTTGGGGGAAGCGGTAGGTGGGGCCGTGTACTGCATGGTGGCGGGTGGCTCGAGGGCTCGATCGGGTTTGATGGAGAAGAAGGAAGAAGGAGGGCGATGAGGCGGATGGGGTGTGGATCAGAGGGAGAGGAAGACGATAGTGCCCGCTTAAATAGCCTAAGCGCGACGTGGTTTCACCTCAGAGAATTAATGGGCGGGCGGCATTTGGTGGCACCCCATGAAAGTGTGTACACGAAGCGGGAAACGGCTGCGATCCTTCCGTGCCACCACGCGGGTCAAGGGGGACGGCTCACGACGCGCTCAGGCTGGCCATGGGTCAAGGGGACACGCCGCACCAGTGTTCTTCGCATGTGCCGCCTGCGCATTCATGCCCTAGTCCATTAATTTGCACATCTTGCTAGGGCCTCGCTAGAGGGCAACGCTCGTCGATGAGAGACGGACAATAATGGACACCTTCATTTGCCCATCTTGTAACGGGCAGCACACCGCTTGATCTGCATCGATACCACATCGATACCCCATGCCAAGATTGGCCCTAAAAGAGGAGCACGCCATGTACAAAGACGCCATGCAGCGCTGGCTTTTTGGTTGTCTTCATCGGGCTGCTGCATTGTGGCCGGGTGCATGCTTTGATGCAACGATGCATTGGTTCTAATGGTAGGCATGCGACAGCATACTGCGTCGATAGGGGTAGCGGAGCAGGGCTACGTCGAGGGCATGCATGCAACGCATGTGCGCTGTTTGCATGGGTGGGCGGCATGCTGGTAGGCTCGTGCATGCATGCAAAGGATGGAAAGGGCTCTGTGTAGGCTTGGTCCATGCACCGCGTCAACTCTTGCCGTTGGATTCAAATGAACGGTCCTTGTCGGTGTACAAAAAGAGGGGTACACTTTTTGTACCCCTATAACTGTGCACGGGCAGTCTGAGCCGCGGGCACCACCGCACTAAGCAAGGCAAGGGACGTGAACCAAGGTAAGGCCAAAGCTCGAAAGGAGCAGAATGACGCCAATACCAAGACCACAAAGAGCAAAGGGGACGAAGCAGACTCCCCCGGCAAGACCCTTGCCGGGAGGCGGTTTTAGCAAACCCGGCAAGATCCTTGCCATGGCAGCTCGTTCCACACCTACGGAGCGAATCACCCTTGAGTCCATTGCCCCCATGGGGCAAGGATTCGGGAGACATCCCCGTGGTGGCATGTAGATCTTTGTGAAGACATTCAAGATCAGATACACACTATAGAAGATTACGACCTTTGGCGGATCCCAGCCAAGGAGGACTGATAAGGCCCCGCAAGAGCCTTGCCGGGATGGCAGCAGCGCCACGGAAGACCTTTCGCGGGGCCCCTGAAGACCTTTTGCCGGGCCCCGGCAAGACCCTTGTTGGGCTACGGCGAGGCCCTCGCTAAGAACACCAGTAGGGCCACCATCGTGCCCACGCCAATTAAACCTCCACCACCGCTCGCATGCAGCCGTCGACCCAACCAGTTGGGCAGGCACTGCGGGCGCAAGCGGATCTTCGTGGAGACCTACCATTGCGCCACCTCAGCTTCCTCGCCGCCACATGGCACCGCTGGCACCGCTGGCTGTATGCCAGGTTTAACGAAGGGAGCGGCGACGACGAGACAGGCCCTCCCCGCCCCCGATAAAGCAAGGACACCTAAGCAAGACGCATTAAAGCGCTTTGTCATGTAATGCGAGGGATAAACTCGATCATCAGAGCCTTTTCCACCTCCTGTGCCACCGTGGCAACCCTTTCCCTATAAAAGGAGGCCCAAGGCTACCAGGAGGAGGATTCGCTTTTGGAGCCCTCACGCCCCATTACTAGTTCAAGAACACAGATAAACAAACCACCAAAGCAGGAGTAGGGTTTTACGCACCTCGCGCCCGAACTCGATAAAGAAACCGTGCTATCTGCTTGATCCGCCTTCTCACGACCCGCGCCTGCAACCCTAGTAGGGATTCTGTGATCCCATAGGTGTTGTTCCCACACCGACATCTTTGGCGCGCTGTAGGGGCGCAGCTTGTGAGAATCGCTCTAGCAGTTAGTTCGGGCGCTTCATCCTCATGGCGCTAAAGAAGAAGATGACGGTGGCGGTTGGCCCGTCGGAAGTCGGACATCCCGTCCCGACGCGGGCGAGCAGCGGACCGGTCGCAGAAAGGACCCGGGGCGCCGTTCACAAACACCAACACCGTCCCAGCAGCCAAAGTTTGGGAAGCGGCGATGTTCGTGCGCCTGGTAATGGGCCGCACGCCGTCAAATCCAAGATCGCTGCCACCCCGCCGGAAGGCGACGCGAGGGCTTCCAAGACTCCCACGCCGGCGCCGACGGCGCGCTCCTCTCGAGCGGCACGCGATGAACGGCGAATCACACCGAGGACCCCGGCGCCGCCATGAAAGAGCCCCAGCGCCACTCCCGGATTTAGAAGACCGGCCCCGCCGAGGCGCTGGTGAAGATGGCATGCGACCGCTGGGTCGGATAGAGCCTTCCGACATGGTCAAGTCGGGCGCCGCCGCGACCTGCGCAGGTTTCGCCGCCACCAACGCCAGCAGTAAGCCTCGCGCTGCACGTAGTTGCTCCTCCATTTTCCTCCCACTACGGGAAACTCAACGAATGGAGAGCCACTATACGAAGCCTTGTTGCGGTGGCCAACAAAGACGAACCGAGTCCGGTGGAGCCCCCGGGTCGATGCTCCAATGGAGTCCGACGCACCAGTGGCGGGGGAGCCGGTGGCGCCACGACCACGGTGCACTCGCCTTCCTCGCCTGCGCATCATGGACGCCAGCCCATCGCGACGTATACGGGCGACGTAAATCTCCGTAGCATCGCCCAACCCGGGGCCCATCGTGACCAGCGCCAAGTTCTTCGAACGAGAACATGAAGACGCCGACCACTATCGAAGGCCGCCAAGGAGTGCGCCACCAATCGATAGGGCGCAGGTCGGCTCTGCAGAGCCACCCGCACCGGGAGCCCTCGAGGCCTACTTCCACGTAAATAGGTTGTCCGGCTTTTACCCATGAGATGCGGCAGTTCCAATGGCCCACTCACCACACCTTCAAACCCGACGGGGTAAAAGTACAGCTGCAAGACCCACCCGTCCGAAGTTCCTCAAAGATCTACACCATTATGATGCAAGCTGCCGAGCCCACGACGATAAGGTGCTTGCGAATTACTTTCGCTGGCTCTTAAACCTAACGCCATGTCATGGTTGATGCACTTGCCGGTAGACTCTATTTCCTCCTGGTCGGATTTGTGCCATGAGTTTGTGGGCGCCTTTACTGGAGGCCACCAAGCCCATGGCCAAGCAAGCGACCTGCACGTCATTCTCCAGAAGGGAGGCGAGAGTCTCCGCAAGTATATACAGAGGTTCAGCCGGGTACAGTACAATATCCCTGATGTTCACCCTGCCGCCATCATCAGCGCGCTCCATCAGAACGTGCGTAATCGCAAGATGCACGAAGAGATGGCAATGAACAAGGTGAAAGATGTAGCAGAACTCTATGTTCTGCCGATGATGCCCGGCTGAAGAGGGAAGGAAGTACCCCGCCGAAGATGCCGGCGCGGATACCGACTCTCGATGAGGATATTGCCGCCCGGTGAAGAAAGGCCGCGCCGCAACAGAAGCGCAAGGAAAAGCCGTGCTTGCCGCCGAGGGATCCGATGACGACCCACCAAGAAAACCATGCAGATGGCCCCGCAAGGAAGTAGTCGGATGTGTCGTCCGGCCTTGGCGGCTGCCGAGAAGCCGTAAAACTCCGACAAGCGATACACGCAAGATCCATCGCACTAAAGGCCATGCTTTCCAAGACTGCCGACAGTTGAGCTCTCGCCGAGAAGCAGAGGGCTGAGTATGAGAGGCGGACAAGGAGAAGGGCCCGCATAAAGGCTGGGGTCCGGCAAGAAGCGTGACGGCCAGGCGGGCCGCCGCGCAAGGATAAGCAATCAGAGAGGCCCGCCATGCCGTGATGTAAAGCCGAAGACGACGATCACGAAGAGGACGATTTAATCCGGCGACCAAGAGTTTCAGAAATCTACAGAGGCTATGTAGCGCCGACGGCGGCGCCACTGCATACTTTCACCGCCGGCTTAAACAAAGGCGCAAGAGATTACAAGCAAGGTTGCCGCTGCTTGATGCCCAAAGGTCAGCCAAGTGGTCCAAAGACTTATCATTTTTGACATCGAGGATCACCCAGATAGCACTATCATGGGTCGGTGTTTGCCATTGTTGGTTTCACCAACAATACGCAACCTCAAGGTGACGAAGATGCTAGTCGATGGCGGGCCGATCTGAACTTGATCTCACCTGCCGTGATCGAGAAACCGCAGATTCCTCGATGGAGACCTCAAGAGACGGGCACGCTTGTGGGGTCAACCCGGAAGAAGCCAACCTAAGGGAAAGGTCACGCTGTGACTTTGGAAGCGACCTGAACTAAGTGACGGAGAGGATCGTGTTTGATGTTGCCAAGATCCCTTGCCCTACAACGGATCCTTGGTCACCCAAGACCGCCAAGTTCATGGCGCGCCACACTACACCTACAACACCTCAAGATGCCAGACCGTGATTGATCATCATCACCATCCCTCCGATAAGAAAGATGCGCTGATTTAGCGCCGACTAACTATACCAGAAAGCAATGGGGCAGAGTGCCGCCACTAGAGCACTTGCTCCTGCTACCGGGACCCCGGAGGAAGAAGAAGAAGACCGGTGAGACCTCGACACCCACTCCGCAAGCGACCTCTTTGGAGTGTTGCCAGAGAGCTCCACCGCGAAACAAGAAGCCTGTGGCATACCGCCGAACCAAAAGGTTTCTCGCTAATGAGGATTTGCACGGGAGGAGCTTTTACCATAAGCTCCACCCTTCACTTATTAAATAGGAAGACGCTACGTCACCTTCCCGCGCTGCTAATGTCGATGTGTTTGCATGGCAAGCTTCCGACATCCCCGTGTTCCTGTGGAGGTGATTGAGCACCACCTTGCTGTCTGCCTTCATGCGCGCCCGCAAGCGTATAAGGTCGAAAGCAAGCTTTGGAACGACAAGAGTTCATCACGTAAGAGATCCGAAACCGGAGTAGCGGGTTTGGTAAGAGGAGTGCTCCATCCAACGTGGTTCGCTAATCCGCGTGGTGCGCAAGGCAAATGGAAGTGGAGGCTGTGTATTGATTACACGATATCATAAGGCGGCCCTAAAGACTCCTTCCGCTGCCGCCAAGATCGACCAGATTGTTGACTTCACTACGGTGTGGTGATCTCGCTGTCATTCCTCGACGCCTACTCCGCTACCACCAGATCTTCATGACAAGAGAAGACGAAGAGAAAACAACATTCATCACCCCATGTGGTACGGATTGTTTCATGCGGATGCCTTTCGGGTTGAAGAGTGCTGGTTCGACGCTTGCAAGGGCGGTCCAGATTGATTTTGAACCCCAGCTCCATAGAAATATGGAAGCTTATATGGATGACATAGTGGTCAAACCAAGGACAGGGCAACCTCATACCAGATTTGCAAGAAACATTTGCAACCTCAAGAAGATCAATCTCGTTGAACCCCGAGAAGTGCGCCTTTTACGGCCCCATCCAGCAAGCTTCTTGCCC
>JAHIAM010006110.1:0-21606 GCA_021605205.1 Aegilops longissima | reverse complement strand
AGGATAGATATATTGATATGCAGTTTATGACTGGTTATAATGTGCAATTACACTTTGATATTTTCAGCCGAGAAACTAATAATTCAAGCAGGTATGCACTATGTTTGTAGTCCTTGTACACCATGTTGCATTTTGTGTTTTTGGTGCTTGCATCATTTATCGTTTATAATCTGAACTACTTTGGATCATTAGTTGGTTTTCAAAGTGCATGTAGCTTCACATTTCTCAAATTATGTTGATTTTCGAGTGCAAGTGCTTCAGATTTTTAAGTTAAATGTTCGCCTCGGTAACTTGAACTGTGGGATCAGCCATCGCACACAAATCATACACTAATGCCAAGCATTTAATTAAATGAAATGCAGGACTTATGCTAGCTCGCAGTACTGTGCTCACCGCAGCTCGCTTGCACTTGGGATGTTCCATGTACAAGTCCATGTTACCACTTGCTTGGATGTGCAGGCCTTGTGCTTCTTGCATCCCCTCTGCATTTTTTACACGCTAATGGTTGATCAAATAAGAGGAATCGACTTTGATGTTGTACCGAGGATGAGATATTACAAGGTTATACGGGTGTGCAGGATGTACCAGATCCCGTGAGTCTCCGCCATGCTTCACTAAAAATGGATTTGCTTGTTTCGATGATATTCCGTAAGAAATAAGAGTTAAAGTTAGAGTTGCATAGGCATGTAAGCTAAGAGAGCAGTTGAAAGGATATCCAAACATCGCCGTACACAGGCACAAGGGAGTGATGTGTGATACCTAGTTCGGGCCGGGCGCTTGGGCATGCTCGCTTAGCTAGAGTGCGGGTCACTTCAGAGCCACCGAGGGTGATGCGCATGGCTATTGGCTGCTGCGACGGATGCAGATCTTGAGTGGCAGCTGAGCGCTATGATGCGGTGGACGAGACCGCTGGTGAAGCCCCAACGGCCTCGTGGGCGGAGGTGCGACGATGTGCTCGGTGAAGTAGCCCCGTGAGTTGGGAGACGGTGTCATGAAGCGCACTCGATGCGGTGGAACTCGTGTCTGTGAGGCACGCCGGTTATGGGCGGCCGACGTTAATGGTGGACCACCCTAAGCGGTGGACGAGGGCGAGATGAGGTAGCTCCGTGCGTGAAGCGCAACCGCTGCCTTTCGCTGCCGCTATCCGCACAAGAGGTGGGGAAATGGTGGGGAAAGAGACGAGATGAGGGGCGATTCGAGGATGGCGGCGAATTAGGGATTTGAGCAATCTGGGTGCGGAAGGGACGGTGGAGAAGAGAGATTTTGCAGGGCTGGAATTGGGGCCGCCAGATATTTCAATCCAAACGTAAGCACGAACTTATATTGTCTTCGCCCTTTTTGGGGAGAGGTGGGTGGTGGTGCTACGCCGTCCGTCCGACACACGCGACCACCCCGACAGATTATGCTTTTGTGCCTTAAGGCACCCGCCTTTGTGTCCATGACATGTGGGCCCAACAGTGGCTGGCCCACATGTCAGCCACCCAAGGGCGCTTGCCTTTAAGGCACCGGCAAGGTCCACCTGATATCGCACTTCTCGGTCTCGGTGGTGCGCCTACATTTGAGAATGCAAACGAATCTTCTTTCATTTGCAAACGAATCTCAGATGTATTACCATGACCGTGTTTTCCTTGCAATAATTAGTCATTCGAACGAGAGGCTCCATCCGCTCACTTGTAAGTCGCTTCGCATAACTTAAAATGAACTGTTTTGCACATTGTCCAAATGTCTTCAAGGTCTTATAAGTGAACAGAGGGAGTACTATAAATTAATTAATGAGGAGTTATTTGAAAAAAATCGAACGGTACCCACGCTTAACGTGGATTAGAGTGTCTCACATAATTAGTTATTTGAATTAGAGTGTGTGTCACGAAGTTAGTTATTTGAATTAGAGTGTGTCACATAGCTTATCTCCAATTCTAACGTGGATTTCGTGATTTCACGTGATCCACGCTACTTTTTTAATACAAATTCATATGTATATGATGAACACCATGGTAATGAGAAAACTTTGGATGGATTCAAACATATGACCTACAAAATAGCACACAACAAATTGAGCCAATGTCAACTTTTTCAAACTTAGTATGGCACGATTTCAAAATAATTACCCGTGTGCCTCGGTCCTCGGTTCAAATCATACAATGTACAATCAATTGAAACATCGATATTAAGTCTTGTACTATGTACATTCAAATGTTGTCTTTAGCCCCCGCACACACAAACGCTACATACTTCTTCTATATCAGTCAATCTTCCTCTCCTAACCACCTTAGCAAGCTATCGGTTTCAAACAGGTTCATTCTTTCTCTCCATGTTTCGATCTCTAAGTCTCTCAACTACACAACCCTTTTTCCACACCTGTTACTAAATGTATTTACCTCACACACCCGCCATTGCACCCCATGCCGAGCTCCATCTCTCTCTCCCCTCTCCTCTCTCACCTCTCGCTTAAATACATGCATTGCCTATCTAGCTCCTTAACCTCTCGTATGCACAGAACGCACGTTGTATATCTAGGTCACTCCATCGAGACTGCTCTCACTCTTTCTTCCGCGACGCGGCACACACTCGCCAATCTAGCTCTCTTTATCTGAGTCTCGCTTAACCTCATTTTGTTTCACACACAAATGATATATCTCCCTCTTCGGGCCTCGATCGACACACTCTATACTCTCTCACGCAGATTGTCTATCTAGGTCAGTCCATCCAAGCCACCGCCACTCTTTTCGACCTCATGGTGGGCCACGCCACTCAATCTCTATCTCTCTCTCTCTATCTCTCTCTCTCTCTGTATGTCTTGATTTACCTCGCCTTTCTGGACAAAAACGATATATCACCATGTTTGAGCCAATTCAACCTATTCACATTGTATACTCTCTCACACACATCGCTCATCTAGGTCACTCTCTCCAACCCGTCTCTCACTTTTCGATCGCGACGGCGACCCTATGTGATCGGTTGACCTTGCTTCCTCCCACATAACAAAATATATCTACATGTCTGTGATTGGATCATCTCTCAAGCTCTATCTTACAGCCCTCACCTTAACAAAGCTCAATCGACAATATTCTCCGGAGGATATATATTTGTTCAATGAATATCGACCACACTCACTTTGTCTCTCTATCTATATGTCTCTATTGACCTCGCTTTCATACCGTATCTTCCACGCTGCTGAAGCTACTATCTTCTCCATCCTCGCAAAGCCGGGCTATTTACATTGCGTAGGGCACTCCAACCTTGGATTAATTTTTGTAGGCATTTATTCCGGTCGGTTTAGATTATATTTCTAGCATTCGCCCACAACTACTCCAAAACGCTGTAAACCCACGCAACTCCCCTAGTTGATTTCCTCCTCGCTCGGTCATATCTCTCTCGCACATCCTTTCTCACCTTCAACGCCGCACTATGGTATTATTGAAAAACTATGTTGTTCTCTTTAATTATTATAAATAAGCTACAAAACTACACACCGATAGTCCACTTGAATGGAAAAAATTTCACCCACAAATTAAAGTGCTAAAACTACACACCGAGGGGCCCATATGTCATGACACAAATTTGGACCCATATACAAATTAAAAATAAAGGATTTAGGATCGAACATGCGACTGTGCCTTCAAGCCGCACGTCAATAGGCAACATAATGTAGAATAGCAATGTTTGTTGTACCTTGTGTTCACATAATGTTTTTATATTACCATAGCCTAATTAATGGATAACATGTAATATTATTTTTAGTACTATTCTTTCACTTACTGGTGGGTTCCATGTGTGCTCTCTCTCTCCTCCCTTCTCGCTTAGACGCACGGGCAAACAGGAAGAACTCAAGAGCGATGTTGCCGCTGACCATATTTGGACGCGCTCACAAGTCACGCACAAGTTTCACGTGATTAGCAGCACTAGTCACAGGTACGCAATGCACGTTAATTTGGAAGTATATTAAGTGCATGCAGATATTAACTACTAGGATATTATTTGCGTGTTGTCATGTGATGAGCACTATTTTTGGCATGAAATTAACTGCACGCTAAACATGTTGAGCGCTCGACATTGAAGCAGTCTAGGCCGTTGGATGACAAAGAATACATGTGGCTTGATGATGTTTTATATTTAATTTGATACGGCTCTAGCAGAACATAAATTATACGACAACGGCTTTAAATTTCGTTCAGTCTGACTCTGACCTTAAATTATACGACGATCGATATAAAATAAACGGAAATGATAAACGTTCGGATTTTAATCATGGCAATCAGAATATTTTTCATGGCAAATTTAGATTACACGGCGGCGGCGGGGCGCCTCGTAGGGAAGCGGCTCTCCGCTTATGCTCGTGTGTCACCGGCCATCGACCGACGGCGACGGGCGCGCCTTTTGCGCCGTTGTTGGCGCATTTCTCGACGCTTGCCTAGCTTCAAGGAAGGCCAAAATGTTTCGGACTTCGAGCGAAGTCAATCGGGCGGGAGGAGGCGATCGGCGCTCGTGCAAGGAAGCGGTCGACGGCGCCATCCATGCCGCCGGGGGGGGCCCGTGGCATCAAGCTCGGCGACAATGTGCGGCTCCCAGCCCATCAATGCCACGGGATGGGCATCATGCGCAGTGGGCGACGGAGCCGAACGAGAGCGGAACAGCGCGCGCCTTCCCGCAAGGCCGCCTAAGCTCGCCCCAAAGCGCCTTTATGTTCTTGAGACTCGCCGGTGTCTTCCTCATGAAACCGAACACTAAGGGCAAACCATCGTGATGCGGCATGACGACGCTTAGATCAGGCTAGTTGGAGGTAGACGACAGGAGAATCGGAGAGGAAGAGAGAGGATTGTAGCGATAGTAGGTAGTGCGGGGTTGATTTTAAATCGCGGGCGCCAATGACATTAAAAGTGGGAGCAGTTGGGACGACGGTGGGCGGCGGAGCTCGGTCAAAGGGCTCGCCTCGTGAGCTCTGCACAATGGTCTTTTCAAGACGCCTCGACAGCCGGCGCAGCGGTTCTGCTCGCACGCCCCGCCGACTCACACGCTTGCCGGGACAGCACTCGCCGATGAGAAGTGGGGACTCGTATGGCACGTGAACGCCCACGGTTTCAATAGTGAATGCGTCGCTTTAACGTGATGTGTCTTTGTTCCAAAATACCTGGCTCTACATTTGTGCACCTTCTCATAAGCAGCTTGTCTCAATTGAAGAAAAACTTACGAAGTAATATTTGTGCCATATCACGTGACCATGCTCGGGCCAAGAATTTATTCTCACTTTTGATTTTCTGAAATTTAAGATCCAGGATTCAAACAATATCATAACCTGCATCATGCAATAAATTTTCAAGCCGCACATCTGTCCTATTGTATTTCTTAAGAAAGGATTTGGTCAAACATTTTGCTTAGTTAAACCTCCTTCCGGTTTGTAGGGCTCAATTCAAAAATCTCACCAACCAAGGTAGATGGTGAGTGGTGGAACAATTGTTGTAGTTTGCAAAACCACTCAATTAATGCGCTTTGTTTTCCTCAAAATTGTGTTTATGAATGCATTAATTGTAATGCATGCATGCATAAAGTACATGCATTGGTCAATTTTCTTAATACTTGCATGTAATGATTTATTGCACCTTGAAATCTGAACATGTGATGGGGAACAACCAAATTGAGACTTATAAAATGGGAAAACTAAAATTTTGAGATAAGCCCTATAAACCGGAAAGGAGGGAGTAAAAGGGTAATCCTCCGCATCAGTCCATTGCCTCGATATATTAACTCAAGTACTAGGCACGAACAAACGGGCTCAATTTCTGTGCTCATCCCGTGTAGTAGTAGTAGTACTAGGAAATGCAGCTTGACGGGTGACCTTGACGAGCTGCATCGAGGGAATTGAACCGCGCTCGCACGGTAGGTAACGTTGTTCAGTTACTAAAGCATCCTCCGTTGTTCATCGGTAGTCATTATGGACCGGGACGGAGGGGAATTTCCGAGGGCTGGAATTCTGCCGCCAGATATTTCGACTTGAAACGCCGAGGCTCGACCGGTTGGGGTTGCCTAATGTGCGCATTCATGCACACCACCAAGGACACGAGCCCGCTTTTTAGGATCAACACGAGCCAAGGTCCGGCTGGTACGCTGGGTCCTACCATTTGAGAATACGAAGGAACCTTTAAATTGCTGAACTAATCTATGTGTATTACAATACCAGATTTTCCTTGCAAATACTAATCTCAACGTGGTAATTGATTTATGACGAGTTGTTGAATTAGAGTGAATTTGTGATATAGTGATCTCAACGTGGATTTCCCATTTCATGGTATCCCTAGTAAGTTTTCCAATGCAAATTCAAATTTAAAAGATGAACAATATGGAGGTGAGAAAACTTTGTATGTATCAAGCATATGACTACACACACACACACACACACACACACACACACATACGCACACACACGCATCTAACACAACAACAATCCAATAAGTATAGTGCATCTATTTTTCCAACCCATGCATGTATGACACGAATTCAAAATATTTCTATTCCTAATATTAGTCTTTAGAGAGTTCAACAAGTGACTACATACGGAGCAAAATGAGTGAATCTAGACTCTAAAATATGTCTATATACATCCGTATGTGCCACCCATTTGAAGCCTCTAAAAGACTAATATTTAGGAACTAAGGAGTAAATGTAAGACATCCATGGTCCTCAGCTCAATATTTAAAATGAACATGAAACTGAAACATGAATATTAAGTCTAGTACTACAA
Source organism: Aegilops longissima (assembly GCA_021605205.1). NCBI lineage: Eukaryota > Viridiplantae > Streptophyta > Magnoliopsida > Poales > Poaceae > Aegilops > Aegilops longissima. The sequence goes on along the minus strand of JAHIAM010006110.1, from coordinate 14,870 downwards.
GACATGCAAATGTTGTGTTTAGGCGGAGCTATGATTGTCGGGGTCAACCCTCGACCTTAGATAAAATTGTGGAGCTCGCTTAGGGTTGTTTAGATTATATTTGTCCCCACCTCCCAACCACCGATTGGTTGTGCACCCCCACCCTCCTCCCCGGAGAATATCATGTGCCCCCATACCTTAGATGCTATATGCCGACACGAGTTGCTTGGAGCTTGTAGATCCGAGATATAGCAGCTCATATGATGTGTCTTAATTTTTTGCAGAAACCTTGATGAGTGTGAGAATTGCACACAATTTGTACAAAACTACTTAGATGCCCTTTGATCCCATATCCAACGACTTTGAAGCTCAGATCACCGTAGCATCTAAGATGAAGGAGGAGATCATATTCTCCCGTATGTAAGAATATCATGTGCTACCACACCTTAGATGCTTTGGTGATACAAGCTTTCTGAGGCGCTGGATTTGTGACCCAACACCTCCTTGGTGGTTCAATGGTTTTTTGCGTAAAAGCCCCAAAAGAGTTCGCCATCGCCATAAGCACAAAGATCGCCAGATGCCATTGGATCTCAGATCAAATGACTTCCAAGCTCGTATCACCGTAGCATCCAAGCTGCGATAGCACCTTATGTTTTCTCGCACGGGAGAGTATGAGGTGCTCCCGCATTGTAGATTTTATGGTGATACGAGTTCACTGAGATCTAACGGCCCACAATAGGAGGTTTGAATATTTTTGCAATATGCGGCTGATAGAGTTTGGGAAATGCGTAGAAAGTACAAGTACTATGCATGTGCCATCTGATCACTGATCATACGACCTAGATGCTCATATCACCGTAGTGGGTAATTAATTTACAGGGAGCACCTAATATGAGCACCGGGGAGCCGTTGGATCGAAGATGCAGCGGCACACACGAGGCCTGAATGTTTTATTTGCAAAAAACTTTGAGAGTTTGGAAATTGCGATAATTACAAAGACTACTCCCAAGCCATTGATCTCAATTCCAACGTGTAAAACTTGTATCACCATAGTATCTAAGCTGCGGGTGGATGCGATATTCTATGCCGCTGTCATTTTTGTTTGTAAACTTGCAAAATACGATAACTCGTGCTGCATTTGTCTAACCACGCAAAGTGTTTGTTCAAAAACCATCCTACACTGAAATATCGAACAACACACGGGGTCCCACTTGTCATTAATCAAATTTGGACCTAAAACTAACAAATATGAAAGACGAGATTCGAATCGCAACCTGGACTACAAAGCGTAAGTCGATAGCCTAAAAAACGAACGGTTGTTGGCTTTTTCCCATAACTTGATTTTATACAAGACTTATGCTGAGTAGAGTAGAGGAGTGCCTCGTCAACACGCGCATGACCGTTGTCTCACTTACGGTGGGTCCTGTGTCTGCGATCTCAATCTCTTCTCTCCATCGCCTAACCTTTGCACGGGCACACACGAAGAGCGGCGCTAGCTTGCCGTGGTGTTATTACAACTAAAGAAAAGCTTGGAAAATAGAAGAATCGCCTAGAACAAGATACGTTGTGGCTGGTCGTGACGGAGCTAATCGTGCCACGTTTGCATGATGAAGCTATGTGGCTAGTGGGGTGTTTTCGACTGACTGGCTGGGTCCCAAGGTCGAACCATAGGTACTATGTCTGATATAGTATATTTTTACACGCACATTTTTCCTCCGTGCCGAGACGTGGCACACCCTACCGCACGGTTTTGGGGTCCTCCCGTGGTGCACGACATATTCTTCCCGACGGGACGCCCTACCGCTGCTTTTCGGGTCCTCCTCGTCAGAAGCGCCAAGCAAGTAAATGAGTCGTCAAATCACGAAGACCACCTTTCCGCCGAGTACATCAGTGAAGCACGGTGGCTAGCTAGTTGGGCTAGTTCGACCGATTAGCTAGGCCGCCACATTTGTTTTTTTCACCCTTTTTATCTACTTGCCGCAGTGTAATTTAAATATCCACCGCGGGCGCTGTTCGTGTTTGGGTGCGCAGGATTTTAATTTTTGATTGATGTGAGCAGGAGCGCATGATTTTTAATTTTTGATTGACGGAGCAGGCGCGTAGCAATTAGTCACGATGACTACCAGAAAACCCATCGCTCCCTCGATTGAGAAGTCGCCGACCGGTGTTTTACCATGGTGAAACCAAAGATTCCCCGCCTCGGCTGGCTACCTCCGCTTCCCAGAGATTGCATTGCCTTTCAGCCATTTTCCCCTTTGCTTCCTCTCCCCATTGTTTCTACCTGGTGCCATGGCGCGCAGCAGATCACCGAGTCCGAGGTGAGGCACTGACAGTGAGCTCCACGCCAAGGATGTGGAGCTCAGGCCAAGAACGTGGAGCTCGTGGAGCTCAAGGAGGAGATGAGTGCCATGCCTCCGCTATGTGCGGAGTTCACAGAGCTTCAAAAGCAGCAGCGCCCACCACAAAGATGCTCGAGGCGCCGGGCGGCGCTGCTGCGTAAAGCGGAGATACAATAGGCCGTCAGGGAGCCGGCCGAGCGTGAGCGGGCCGATCGTGACGAGGTCCAGATCGCCAGCCACTTGGTGAACCAAGTTGCCACGCACGTGTTGCGGCTGGGCAATGCCTACCGTGCAAGGCGACGATGCCGGGCCGTCGGCTAAACTCGCTTGACCACCCGGTCGACTTCAACGAGCTGCGGCTTCGACCTGGTCTCCTTCTTCACCTATATCTCCGAGTAGCCGAGCCGCTCACGCTGATGGTGGGGACCGAGGTGGACAAGGAGGGTTGCGCTGCCTATCGCCGCTGTCGGGCGAATCCTTTCAGGGCTCCGCCACCGAATCCATTCGTGCTATTGACGCCGCTTTGACGAGTTGGCTCCCATCGATCGGGAGCGGGCTCATGGGCGGTTGCACCCTGCATCACCAACGCCAGGCGCCGAGAAGCAGAGGGACTTCGTGGTGTTTAGGCGCCTCGCATGGGCATGTCCATGTCTCGTGCAGCATGACCATTGGATCAAACTCGACGATGCAGATCACCACCAGAGCACAAAGCGCAGGGTGTGTTTGGTTGCATTCTCATCTCAATATAGTTGTTTCCTCTTCGTATTTTTGTCAACCTACTAGTGTGGACTCATGCACCCTTCATGCACTCGCCAAACACCCAAAAGTGGGTCGAGAAGGAACTTTTGCTCCCATCCTGCACCCTTCATACACCCTGCCTAACACTATAGGATGTGCTTCATATGGTTCATGTTTCGTGAGTACTCAGAGCACGGTACTCTCCGCGCGCCTGTGGACCTAGTTCTCATAACATTGATCTCACTGCTCATTCTCGACCGGCAGTCAAAAAGCGTACTATGTTACATATAGGAGTAGTTGACATGCGACAACATCATTTGTTATCATCATATCTTAGTACACTAGCAACAAGCTTGTGTATATCGACGATGAACCACTACACATGCCTAGTAGTAGGAGCACTGTATGTTCAAGTGGCTGCCAGTGTTTTGTACTCCTCCGTCAGAAGAGTGGAAACGGTTGTCTGTAATCATTTTTTCTTCGTAATGAAAAATAGTGGACATGCTTCTACCATGGATCCTCCTCCACCATGCACTAAATTACTCACTTTCGCGACGCAGGGACAGCCAACACCGGGTCCACCAGCCATGCACTAAATTACTCCATAGTAGAGTGACGGTAGACTACCCCGATCGAATCGCAGCAAGAATGCCCAATGAGCCATCAAATCACAAACCCCTCCTTTCCAAAGAAGAAGTTGACGGACGAAGCAACCATCATTTCACTCTTCTCTCTCGCCTTCCTCTCTTGAAGAAAATCCCCACTCGCTTCGCTTCTCCCTCATCTCGCTCCTCCTTTCACTCTTCTCTCCCAGCTTCCTCTCTGGATGGACGCCGAGCACCGCCGACGGATGTCTATGGCTCGCCAAACCGCCGAGGCTCATGGTACTAAGAAGCGCAAGCACCCTACCGAGACTACCGCAGACAAGCTCAAAGCCATCGCCTCGCCCAAGCCCCTCTCCGGATCCCTCATTAAGCAAGTCCGTAATGTCTCTTGTTGACGATCTTTTCTCGATCTTGATCGTGTTTTTTCATCTAACACGCAGATTAGTACCGGTAGTACAACTTTCTCGGGTGATCTTGCATGTGATTTTAGTGTGCCAAATGACGGTTCTAAATTCTCTTTGACCAAAACATGCGAGAGGTTGACACCGATTTCTTATAGATTATTCAACTATTTCCTCTCGTCCCAAATTTCTTGTCTTAGATTTGTCTAGATACGGATGTATCTAATACTAAATGTGACTTGATACATCCGTATCTAGAAAAATCTAAGACAAGAATTTTGGGACGGAGGGAGTACTTTATGAACATCAATGCTACCTTTTAAGAGGGTATATTTGCCTCAAGAATTTGTGTTATGGATATTGCATGTAATCCTCCGCTTCTCATGCCTTTGAAGACATGTTCTAGTGTCTTTGTTCACTCATTTCGTATGATATGTAGTCATATATGGAGTATAATATCGAAAATCATCTTATATTTCTGAACGGAGGTAGTAATGAAATATGGTTTCTGTTTGAACTAGAACTAGGTCCGCGGTGGAGATGAAGTTCTCATGTGAACTGGAAGACCTGATGATGAGTTCTACTACTGAACTATACAGCTGCTGTGTCCTTGTCGCCACGTGTCCTGAACTAGTGTTTTCCTGTAGCATTGTTGTCAGGCATGTTCTCGAGGCTGTACTTGACCACAACAATTTCCTGGTTGTGCCTTCGATTATGAAGGGTGTGGTTCTTGTAAAGCTTCCCAACAAATCTGATGTGGCATGTCTTCATCATCATGTTTATCAGTGGAAAGACCATTCTGTTAGGTTCTCCAAGGTTGACAAGATGGTGATGGTGCATGTAGACATCTCACACGAAGTCCATGGCCTAGTCAATTATGCGGGGTTCATCCCGTAGGTCGGTGGCAAGAAATAGTCTGCAGAGTTTAGTTAGTGCAACTTTGCTTGTCCTGTAGTAAGTACTATTGTTCAAGATTTGATTTGTGTTTGTGAACCCAGATTGTTTATTAGTACCGCCGCTTTTGGTGTGTGGTCAGTCCCGAGAACGGTCTATGTTAATGTCTGTCCACTCAATTCAGTCTGTACATTTTGAAGTATCCAGATCATATTTTTGTGAGGGTGGTTTATCAATTATGGTTACACTCCAATATCTCGTATGCATTGCAGGGTTTATCGCACCACTAGGATTTCCAAATTCCATGGATGTTCGGTCCATACGATTTGTCACGACCTTTGACTGTCCTCGCTAGGGAGTAGGCAGGCCCCTCGCATGCCACGCGTAGTTGGACGATCAATCTTCTGCTTAGTACTTCAACATAGTGATTTCTGTAAGGATTCACTCATGTCACATCAAGAAATCTTATTGATTTACTGCCTAAATCTTATTGATTTAATGTCATGTTTTCTTTCTTTTCCCGCAATTTTACGATGCAGGTTTTGCCATGTGACATTCATCACGTAATAAACCGCTTGGTTTGCTCTCACGATGGCTATTTTTGCAGGTTTCCTTCTTATGTTGTGTCAAGAATGAAGGCACCGCCCATCACTTGTATTATCGAAAAATTGATCACCGTTGTCCGAGTACAAGTTGAATCCCTATGATGATTTGCGCTTGGTTTAACAAAACACCACAATTAGTCCTTCTCGCTTAAAAGAAATGAAGAAAAACTGACCACGGTCACGGATCCTAGTCAAGTTAGAAAGCTGATCATAGCAGCATCACACACGATCGCCGCCGTCTCACCCAGATCGAGCACCAGCAGCTGTTTCTAGCACCGACAAATGCAGCAGCTCACCGATCCAACCGAGGATTGGGCACCGACCGCTGCCGATCACCGATGTACCGAGGATCGGGCATCGACACCGCACCAGCTCTACAAGGAGCACCATCTCCGCAGCAGCAGCGGCTTTGGCACCGCACCAACACTTGCACTTCAGATTTGGTCCGCCCGCAGCTTGCACCGCAACAGATCGGGCTGCAGTTCGACTTCATATACCAAAGTCCTTACAAAACCGACATGTCCACCTTCTTGGTAAGCTGCCACGCCCAAGTGCTTCATTCTTTTTCTTTCCATGTTGTTTCACATGATTCACCGTGTTGATCTAAGTGTTTGGGTATGTCTTCTTGTTTGCAAACAGAGAATTCCTAGAGCAACGAGGGAGTCGCTCAACTATCCCAAGCATCATGCCAAGTTTCTCTTACCATGCGCAGCCTTGGTGTGAATGAACCTGCTCAATATACCGTAAGTACAAAGGATGGTCGATGATGATTGATGCTAAGGGATGGTCAAGGTTCAAATCTAAATCATATCTTGCGGTAGGGGATGATGTCAAAATTGAACTTTCTCGGCAAGGAGAGCTGGTCCAAATCAACTTTGAAATTCTTCAAGAGCAGCACGAATCGCCGAACTGATCTATCCTCCGAGAGATTTTGATGTAATAACTGCATGGTGAAACAAGTGTCCTGTGTGTATAAGTAGTATGACAGATTATTTATCACATGGTATATCATTGATAGAATTGCAACTCGATTGCTGGTTAGGAACTCAGAGTTCGATTTCATTCCAACAGCTGCCGTGCTTTATTCAATTTTGTGTATTCGCTTTATGACAAAGATCTAAAACCAGCGCAAGCATCGATCGCTTGCAATATGAAAAGCGCTGAGGTAGAACACATGGGTCCCCAAACATGTGTGGTCGGCCCATGCCCAAAGTCCGTAACTGTGAGCCTATCTCGAGTATTATATTCTCAGCTGAACCCCCATAAAAAAGCTGAACCCCATAATGCCCGTATGCTGCGTAGAGAGAGTATATTTCGCAAGGTGAGCCTGTGATATAAAAGATTTGTATATTTCTTTACAGAGGGAGTATCTCTCAAAAAAATATATTTATGTGTAACTAGTTACTCCTGTCTTTCTACTTCCTTTCACTGATATGTGGGCAACCGCAACGGGTCCACGTGCCATATGCACAAATTAGAGTGCACAACTTCACGGTAGACACACCCCGGTCCTAGCGCCGCAAGAATGCCCAATGAGCCAAAATCACAACCCCCTTTCCAGCTTTAGCAAGAAGCTGAACGGACGGCGGCAATATTTCACTGGTCCTGAATCCCTTCTCCTCGCTCGCTTGTTCAGAGAAAACCCCGCTCGGCGCATTGCATAGGGTTTTCTCATGGAGAACCAGGTACTAATTCTTCATCCATCCCCGATAAATCCAAGTCCCTTGGTCGCAGTAATCCTAGGATGGCAGCCGCCGCTGATGCATTTTTCTTCCCATCAATCTAGTGTGTTTCAGTTATAGTGCCCAAAGTGCTAGTACCCTACAGATTTCTACTTCAAGTAGACGCCACACTTGTTCCTTCTCATCCTACCACAGCATTTTGAAACGCCGCAAGATGTTCCTAGAATCCTCTTCTATCCGGAGGGTGGGTTTTTTTGAACATGTTGTGTTGTCATATTATTTTTCCTGCAGTATTATTTGCTCGCTGTAACACATGTACTCAAGATGCTCGGCCTTGCCATAACTGAATACACTAGTTTAATGGTCACAATGAAGACAAGCCATGGATATTACTTCCGAAAGGGTTCATGAACCAAGAAGATCGCTGCTTTTTTATGGCCAAACTAGGATAAATTTCTCAAGTGTTACGGATCGAAAGTTGGCGCATTTAATGTTGATGGAAATAGCGTAACCTGCTCTCATCTTCACCGCGATCTTCCACCCCGACGCCGCTCCAATTGTTCATCCATGTTAGTTTTGTATCTGGTTCTTGCTTGTTGCCTCGATTACTTCATAATCCACCTATTATGTCTAACTAATCACATTTAACTTTAGAAGTAGCAACTAATCTCTCACTAAGATGCTACTTCTAACTAATATTTTCTTATAATTGGTGGCACATGTAGGTTTTTTCAGAGTTAAGCAGTTCTGCTCGCTTGTTACTCGTAATAAGTCGGCTGTTACTAATGGCATCAAGTTGATCGATCGACATCCACAAGTTCCTACACTTTATTGATCGCCTTGAGGTCCTTGTATGCTTTCAATGGTGGAAGGCCACATGGGATATGTGTGCATCGCTGCACTCGCTGAACAGGTCCAACTGTGTTGAGAAACTTATGGTACGAGCTATTTTCTGTTATATATGTTGTTCATAAACTATTTCTTATACACAGTTTTATAGTTGTGATCTTCTTGAAACAGAATTGCCGAAGTTCTATTGTTCCTATACGATGCCCGACCATGGTCGGGTCGACTTGCGCTTGGTCACAACATGATGTTTATGTCGACCTACCAATTCCCCTTGAGGTGAAAAGATACTTATTCGTGGGTGGTCTCAGATAATGAAGGCCTGCCCATCTTGGAGAATAGGACAGAAGATTATGTTCATGCTATTCCATGGCTCTAAAGCTTAATATCCTGTTTATTGACCACGCTATAGATGAAGCCGCTTTAAGGTTGTGGATGCGCTGGTGGCGCCTGGCCTTGGCGGCCTCACCCTTGGTTAATTGTAGGCAAAGTAGCACTTTTCGAGGCGTGCTTTGTACGGTTGAACTCAGATAAGTACTCATACCGCTTTCACTTTGGTTGTTAAGTGCCCCGCTGGTTTCAGCTAAGGTACTCCGCTGCTTTTATACCTGTCATGTTTCTTCAGTCCTGTCTTCCTCCACCGCCAAAACTAAACCAGCACCAGCTGGGCTGCCTACTCGCCTCCCATGGCTGGTTGCGCCAACAAGACGATCGCCGCCCCACCGCCTCCTAAATCGTTAACGCCGACGCCCTCCGCTTTTTGCGCCGCCAAGGCCGCCTCTCGCTGTCAACATGGTCAACAAACAACAGGAATTGGCGTAAGTACGGGAGAGGATGACAGAGGGGCCCACCACGCCAACAGATGGAAAATAAAATGCTTCCTCCTAGTGTTTTCCTGACATCTGGGACCCATGACATTGTGAGTGTATATAGTCAATAGATAAGAGAACATCACAAGATCGGCTGACACCTGGGAAGTAGCTACTCGAGCAGTAATTTTTTTTGTTTGGTATTGTTGAGACGGAGCAGGGTTTGAACTGGGCTGTGGCCCGTCTAGCCGAGGCTTATATTTTATGTTCACCATGTGACCAGCCCAGCTATTTTTCCTTTGTGAAAATGAGCCTAGTTTATTTTTCTGAAGAATACCCAATCCAGGCCTACTTATTTTTCTACGCCCTGATGGGCTGCAACTCTTTCAAGACGCCTGCAAATCTTGAAAGTAATATGAAATGGGTTGTAAATATAAAAACAGATGACAAATTGGCAATTACTTTATAATTTCTGATTTTTTTTCACATTTTCAGATTCCTATTTCATTGGGCATTAACCTAATTCAAATATATCTTCAAAGAACTTTAAATTTGGCTCGACATTTCGGTATTAAAAATAGTTTGGAACCCACAGAAATATGCGAAATTGCTGGCCAACCAAAAAAATGACTGCAATAAATTGCATAAGAAGTTGCCATGAGCTATATATAAATTATTAAAAAGGAGGGAGTGGTCTGACTTGTGGGCCTGTTTAGTTGACGCGTATGCAAGATTTTTTTAGTTATTATATAGTACGTCAACAAACGATTCTAGCAGACGTAACCGTTGGATGTCAATCCAACAACCGTCGTGTTTCTTCAATCTCTGATCTTCTTGCTCCAGCCGCCAAAGCAGCGCCGGTGGGACCGCTTGCTCCCGCCTCACGTGGCCGGCTGAGCTGCCGCGCAGGCCTCAGCGTCGCCTACTACTCCCACCGCTGGCCGTGGCATCCATAAAAAAATTATGTCCTCTCGAGCTCCATCGTACTATGTTACTTAAACCCAATGAAATTTGGTTTGGAAACTAATAGAACAGGCTATGTCGAGCCAAGAGCATTTTCATTACTATGGAAAATGATGGATAGAAAATCCACAATCGATCATGTCCTTCAAGTCGCGACGTTGCTTTCTACCACATCGCTTTAAACGAAGTTTTACCATAACAAACATTTCTCTTTCATTGCAAAGTGGTATAGAGAATTGATCCAATATGGATGGAATCATGAATAGTCATTGGTTTAGTTTTTTATACTAATTAAAACTTGCTATCTATGGAGCAATATGGATAAAAGAAAGTAAGTATTTATCCGGAAGCCTCCGCCAAGATCCAATTTATTTAAACCCATATTAAAATTCTATCATATGAATGAAACATCGTTTGAAAAAGACTTCCATCAAACAAGTTTGCTTAAAACTTATTTATTCTTAAATTTCCACCCTCAACGGATGGCCTCGAGATGATCAATCTTGAAGTGAGAAAAGAAGGATTGACTCTTCCTCAATAAATAAACTATCAAACTCCAAAAAAGTTTAATTAATTTAATTACTAGAATTAGAATTCTAGTAGTAATCCCCCTGACTGCTGGGACCCACAGGTCGGGCCACCGTGATTTCTCGCTAAAAAACGCCCCCCGCTGTTAGCTCGACCCACCGGAAGTGCCTCCTTATTACGCACAAAAATGAATAACCCCTCCTAGCTAGGACCAACCTTGGTGGAGGCTGACTTGTGGGTCTACTAAGTTGATTGGGACGGAGGCCTTTGTGAACTTTAGTCAATATATGAACGATTCTAGCTCCAAAGGACTATACGATGTCCATCCAACGGTCAGAAGTGCTTCTTCAACCTCCGGGTCTTTGCTTCAGCCGCCCAAAGCAGCTACCGTCGTCAGTCATGCTCGCCTGCCGCCTGGTACGGGTCAGGATGTGGCTGGAGGCCTCACCCCTTACTACTCCCACCGCTGGCAGTGCCATCCCTCTATGCACCCGCACTTCGTTATTCTACGGCACAACAGCCTCACACCGCAGCCGAACGAGTGAACCTCATATTCCCACGCTGCGGCATCCATTGCCGCCTTCCCCGCCCGGTCATCCCTTCCTAGGCTCGCTGTCAGTCCACCCCCGGTGCTCTCGGCACGGGCGTGGTCAAGGTGGTCAAGGAATGGCTTCCATTGGACGTGGGCTGTACGTGAGAGGTCGGCAGTTGGGTCCACGGCCGCAGCAAGGAAGTGCCTCCTTATTACGCGCGAAAATAATTATTCCTACACTGACAAATGGGACCCACCGGACGGGCCACCGATTTCGCGAAAAAACGCTTCCCCGTCTGGCCGGGACCCACCAGCCTACATCTTCGCACGCAAGGAAGTGTGTCCGAAAAATGATTCGCTCCCGACCGCCGGGACCCACCATTACATCTTCGCACGCAAGGAAGCGCGCCCGCAAAAAACCCAAAACGATTCGCCGATGCTGGGACCCACCAGCTACATCTTCGCAGCAAGGAAGTGCTCGATACCGGACCCACCTCGTCAAGCATACGTGAAGCGCTATTATTCTGGTCGGAACGGTACGCATATACCGGTCGCTGTAGAGGCGCCGCACGTGTCGTAGTAGAGGCACGCACGTAGCATGTACACGCACGCATGCCGCCAGTGGTGCAAGAAAGAAAATACGGCCATGTATTTGTACATACGGGCGGGTCTCAACGCCTTCGCATATATGCACGGCGAGGGCTCGTAAATGGCTGGGTCGAATGGAGAAACAGCGCCGCTGCCGTGTTCATGGGGAGCCAAACCGCTGGGTCGGAACGGAATTCGTGGGTCGTGTTCATCGGGAGGGCTTGGACGGAACAGAGATGGAACGAGGCCCGCGCATCGCACAATGGAGGAAACGGCCTTGTGTTCGACCGGCCACGTTCAAAACGGGATCTTGTTCATCGGGAGGGGTCTGGCGTACCGCAAAACGGAGGAAACGGACCTCCTACGGTCCAAACGGGGGTCCTGTTGATCGGGAGGGGTGTGGCGTACCGCAAACGGACAAAACGGACTTGTGTTGGAGCGGTATGGTCGCAACGGGGGTCCTGTTCATCGGGAGGGGTGTGGCGATCATCGCAAAACGGACTCCACGGGATACCGTTTCATCTCCACCGCCGACCTCCTCCACCTCCACGGCTACATCCGACCTCCTCCACCTCCACGGACTCTGCTCATCCAGCCTCCCACGCGCGCTTACTCCACCGCCAATGCTCAACCACCCTCCACAGCACCCCTCCACCGCCTACTATTCATCCAGCCTCCACACCACGGGTCCTGCTCAACCACCCCTCCACGGCCACCCTCCACCGCTTCATCGCTCATCTAGCCCTCCACATCACGGGTCCTGTTTCATCCAGAGGGCAACACCACCGCCACGGTTCATCCAACCCCCCCCCGCAACACTCATCGCTCATCCAATCGATCGGCTTCAGCTTAGCGCAGAGTGAAGGAATCACTCCATCGGGTTCGCTTAATAGCCATTGATCGATCGCTCGGGTTCAAGAACGCCAGAGTCGGGCAGGCAATCTCCCTGGTTCGCTTAGGAGCCCAACACCTCGCCGGGTTCGTTAGGAGCCAACACATCGCACACACGCCACGACGCATTTAGAGAAACGCCGATCGCCGCCCCCACCTCCCACACCGTGAATCGCAACTCCCCAAATTTTCCTCCCTCGCTTCTACCATAGTTTTTTCCGCATGGACGGCCCAAAGAATGTCATGCAGCTCGCGCCTCCGCCCGCCCAAGATGAAAAGCCCATTTTCGGTCATGATTTTTGTTGTCATAGAAGTAGAGCCCACCACATCTATGATGATACCGGTTTTGTCACAATTATCGCCATAGAAGTGTCATATGTATGGCAGGAAAAATTTGTTCGCCCAAAATGTCACGGATGTGTATTTTTTTGTAGGTGCACACACCTTCGTGTTTTGATTAATCATGTATTCCATGGTATGTAAAACAACCAGATATGTCCGATACTCCTCAAAGGTGCCAGTATGGATACTAAAGTGATCAAAGTACTAATCGGGACAACAAAGTGAAAGATGTCATTGAGTACTAGAGTAAGCATCGATGATATGTTTTCTTGCAATAAGAGATCATGAAGAGTTCGTTGTAAAATGTTACATCGATACAGCTTCATCTTTTCTCCATGCGATTTTGGATTTGGGTTAAGGGTTTTATGTAATACACAATATGGTAGCACGGTAGTTGGAAATTGTTCCCAACAGATACCGTGGGCAATTCTATAACAAATGACTAAGTATGTTGACGCTTTTAGAAGCGGCAAACAAGATGTTGAATCATATAGTTCATTCATGAACTTAGTATGGTTCCAAGATGGCTTTTGTCAATGGGACACTTAATGCGTAGTTTCTCCATAACTCACCGAGGAATCCAGTGTCAATCCGTGATTCACATACATAAAGCTAAGTCCGCACAAAATATGAATTTTGTGAAAGCGTGAAAATAAGCAAGGATATGCGTAGATAGACACGGTTGAAGTTGTCGATCCGATGGACATCAAGTTATACCACATGCGAAGCATTTTTACACCGTATGCCATAGGTGTAAAGTGCATTCAAGCATTAACTAGATTATTGACTCTTAGTGCAAGTGGAAGTCTCAGAGGAGATATGCCCTAGAGGCAATAATAAATGCTATTACTTATCTCCATGTTCATAATTATGTTTATGTTCCAAGCTATAACTTCTATGGTTCTCGAGTCCGGAATAATAACCACGAGGCTCGGAGGAAGACCTCCATAATGCAGGTGGAATAATAAATGGTAAAATGTATTCCTAGTCCGGCCTCTAAGACTAGCTCAAGTGTTGCATGATGGTTATGTTTTCCTGATCATGGGCATGTCTATGCCAAAGAATTTTGAGGGCACAATGTTAAGAGAAGATTTGTGTTGAATCGAATTCAATTGATGTTATGCTAAGAGATTCATTCGTCAAAAGTTAATGGTACATAACACGTAGATGGTTAACATTTGCATGATTCCTTAGACCATGAGAGTATCGAGTTTCTTCACATGCTTGCTTCATGAACTTTGGGGTTTGTTAAACGCCATCCGTGAATGGGTGGCTATTACGGCAGCTTACGGGTTCATGGAAAAGGCCAAGTAACTTGATAGCTCAAGATTGGGATTTGCTCCTCCAATGATGGAGAGATATTCTCGGCCCTCTCAGGTATTACGGTATGATCACCGGATGTCGAACACGGAAACGAAAAGAGAACAAAACCGTAACGAGGTAACTTGCATGGTGGACAAACTGTTCGTCCATGGGGAAGCAATAAATCTCACCTCGGTGTTTGTGACATATCCCAAGCAACATGAATAGCTCATCGCGAATCGGAGGTTCACTCAATATTTATTCGTAGAGTATAGGTCAATATGGGTGTCCACGGTCTCGATGTTGATCATTGATCGGAAGGGGTTTCGGTCATGTCTATACTTCACCGAACCTATAGGGTCACACGCTTAAGGGTCATCTATCCGCTAAATACTAGACAGGAGTTTGAGAGAAAATCATCAAAAGTTTCTGACACCGAAAAGTTTCTACATCGGAAAAGTTCCGCAGAGAGGTCACCGGATGAGTTTCGTGAAACCGAAAAAGTTGTTTCGGTATGCCATTAAGTAAAATGGTTTCGCACATGCCTGATAATTTTGAAGGGTGCCGTAATCATTCGAAACTTTTGGAATTTCGTAAATAAAACCGGAAAGTTGGAGCTATCGAACCGTCTTATGCTTTTCAGATGAAAATCACTAAACCGGAATTGTTTCCAGAACGCGCTGAAAATTATATGGTGGGTACTGGAAATTTTAAGCCCACATAAATATTTTCAGTTTGAATGACGCTGAAAATGTCATCGTGAATAGTGAAAGTGCTTTTGGGATATTTATGGTGAGTCACCTTGGGATATTTCCAAAGGTTTCTA